>JAMKCH010022858.1:0-28828 GCA_023653785.1 Ophioderma brevispina
TGTGTTTTAACATGTTTTAATGATTGTGTGCTATACGTACAACAAATGTTTCGGAAAATCGATTAGTTTCAAATATACATTACTGGTGACACAAAAACTGAACCTCAAATGCTCTGGAATGCTTTTTTTTTTTCTTTGTTTTTTACTACATTAATTTGTTAATTATGACTTAATATAGCCCCATAACAAATACAGTGAAATCAGAAAATCCATTTGCGGACCACAATCACTATGTGAAATGTTTTATCCGATGATATAGCCAATCATTGTAACTATCCTAGATTGCCCCCTTTTAAATTTAACACTACTGTAATTTCTACTAAAAGTAAACAAATTCACACTTTACGGTCAAACAAACTGTGTTAATGTGTTTTTTTTTTTTAATTTTAGGTTGTTTTTTTGTTTTTAACATGTTATGTACATCATTAGTTTGAAATCCAATATTTTGTGAGAAAACTGACCTTAATGCGCTGAATGCTTTTATTTTCTTTGTTTTTTTGACTACATTAATTTTTGTTAATTATGACTAAAAATAAATGTCCCATATTGGTTAAACTACATTTCTTCTAGTTACCGCAAATACAGTGAAATCAGAAAATCCAATTTTCGGACTAAAATCCTACATTTGAATGTGCATGGCCGATGATATAGCATCATTGTAACATATCCTAGATCGCCTTAAAAGTTATCACTATGTAATTTCTATTCAAAAATAGTACAAGCATTCACACTTCGGTCAAACAAACTGTGGTTAATGTTGTTTTTTGTGATGCTTATGTTGCTTACTTTAAATAAACACGTTATGTGCATCTTAAGTTCAAATAAACAATATTTTTAAAAAAGACCTTAAGTGCTCTGGAATGCTTTTATTTTCTTTCTTTTTTTAATTATCTTAAATTTTGTTATTTAAGACGTAATTAGTCCAAATTTACTTAAAAGTGGTAAATTTCTGATAACGCTCGTTTTGATGATATCAAATACATCAAAATCTCAAAAATCAGATTTTTGGCCAAAAATCACCTTTTTGGCCAAAAGGACAAGAAAAAATAAATTTGTAGTTTTGGCAACAACTCTTAGGAGAACTATACCATAGAAGCAGTTGATCTGACATGGTTGCCAGCTTGTTAACAAAAAATTCCCACATAATTTTTTTTCTGAACACTTTTGATCCTTGGCTGGCTGTCTGTAACACTTGGGGTGACAATGATTTAAAAAGTCTGGGTTTTTATGGTGTTTAAGAATAGGATTTTGGTGGGATCACACACAACGCCTTATTGAGGTGAAATTTCCCCAAACTGGTGTCAATTGTGGATCGAGCCTCAATGCAAGACACCACTCTTGACATTCATGTACAGGATGATCCAAACAGAAACCCAAGAGGATAGTGTGGAGTGACCAACAAGCCCAAGGCGAGCAACCTAGACAAGGGCAAGCCGCAAGCCAGGGTGATCCCACCAACCAGCCGCAGAGGACAAGCAAGGGGAGGCGTGCGTGGCCGTGGACAGTTTGCAATCCGGGGAGGTGTACAGCCAGGTCGTGGTCGAGGGAGATTTAATATACAGAGGACTTTCCCGGCTCAAGATGGGGCTGGGGTGAGCAAGCTGTCGTGACCGGCAATAAGATAATACAAAAAGGATATCTCACGGCTTTTGATAGATTAGAAAATCTGAGGCAGAATGAATTTTCCCCTTCATTTGTGTGGGCCGCTAGCAATAGTGGAGGACCACTTAGCCAATCTGTTGTGGTTGTGGTGTGGTGTACTGTGTGTTTGGGATGCGTGGTCACTAAAAGTAAGTTTTTAGCTCAGAATACTAGTCTGCCAGAGCTATTGTTATGGCAATGTGTTTGGACGTATCTATCGATCTATCTGTCAACACTTTGCCACGAATGGTCGTGTTGCAAACGCTTGAGGCCGATTTCAGCGAAAAATCGGTTCAGAATAATCATTGACCAAGGCCCCAGTGGGGTGTTCACGATTAGGGTCAATTCAAAGGTCACTAGGGGCGAATTAAAGGGGCATTCTTGATGAAATCAAAATCCTTCTTGTGCCACAAATCAATTGCATAATCACTAGACTTGGTCAGAAGAACTGATGACCCAAGGTCCCATGCGGGGTGTTCGCGAGTGGGGTCAACAGGTTCACGTGGGCCAATTAAAGTGGGGCATTCTTTGAAAATCTATTAATTACTTCTTGTGACAAATCAATTGCTATAATCACTACACTTGGTCAGAAGAACCGCTTTGAACAAGGCCCATATGAAGTGTTTACAGATTAGGGTCAAGGTCACATGAGGTCATTAAAGGCGGCATTCTGTTGAAAATCCCAAAATTCCTTTTGTGCCACAAATCAATGTGCCTATAATCACTGACTTGGTCAGAAGAACTGCTGACCAAGGTCATGTGGGGGTCGTCAGAGTTGGGGGTCAAAGGTCACGGGGCCAACTTTAAAGGGGCATTTATTTGAAAATCTATAATTCCTTCATTGTGCCACAAATCAATGCTATAATCACTACAATTGGGTCAGAAGAACCGATGAACCAAGGCCCATATGAAGTGTCCACAGATAGGTCAAAGGTCACATGGGCCGATTTAAGGGGCATTCTTTGAAAATCAGAATTCCTTCTTGTGCACAAATCAATTGCTAAAACACTATGACTAGTCAGAGAACTGCTGACCCAAGGGCCCATGTCGGTGTGTTAGGCAGATTGGGTCCAAAGGGTCATGTGGGACGATTAAGGGGCTTGTTTGAAAACTAAAATTACTTCTGTGCCACAAAGCAATTTTTGTAATCATAGAACTAGGTTAGAAGAACAACTGACCCAAGATCCATATGGGCTGTTCACAGATATGGATCAAAGATCATGTAACTGATTAAAGGGGCATTCTTTGAAAATATATAAATTCAGTCTTGTCAAACAAATCAACTTGCTATAATCAATAGACTTAAGTAAGGAGAATGCGTCACACTTGCCATAATGCATCCTGTTGCCAAACGCTTGGCCTGATTGCAGGCGAAAATCGGTCAGAATAACAAGATCGAAGGCCCATGTGGGGTGTTCAAAGATTTAGGTCGAGGTTAATGTGAGACGACAATTTTTATAAAGGGGCATTCTTTGAAAAATCTATAAATTCCTTCTTGTGCCACAAATCAATTGTATAATTCATAGACCTTAGTCAGAAGAACCGCGGACCCAAGCCCATATAGGGTGTTCATAGATTTGGGTTGTCAAAGGTCGCATGGTCCGATAAAAGGGCATTCTTTAAAAAACATCTAAATTTCCCTCTGTTCCTCCAAATTTCCTATTAATACCGAACATGATAGAAGCAGAAGAACACATTGATCCACGCCCATATGGGGTGCTCCATAGATTTAAGTTAAGGTTCATTAGACTGATTATTAAAGGGCATTCTTTGGAAATATTGAATTCCTTTGCCACCAATCATTTGTTATAATCATCAAATTGTTGGGAATTAAATGAAAAACTGGAGTGCTACTCATAAGGTCTCTTATATGTATCATGGGGGACTTCTCAGATAATATCTGCCACAATAAAAAGTTGTGCCCCCAGAGTGGTGTCCCTGTTCATACTAATAACCTGCTGGCTACAGCACCCGTTGGTGCTCTTGTTAAAAAATGCGTTTTTTTTTCTTGCAAATTGACCTCAATTGAAAAGTGCAGGTTACAATTGGAACCAACAAAACTTGTGTCATAGGTGCACATGGGATCCCTCATATGTTGATGAGTCAAAAGTCATGTGCCAAGTTCAAAGGTCATTGAGGTAGTTGAACAAATTTAGCTAAAAAAGGGTAAAAATTTGACATCAATTGAAAAGTTGAGGTTCAATTGGAACCAAACTTGTGCCATATGTGCACAAGGGGATCCCTCATATGTTGAGAGGTCAACAAAGAGCATATATGCCAAGGTCAAAGATGATGGAGCGGCCCCAAAAGCTTATATTCTTTGAATATAGCGACCGCGCCAAGCCGAGGAACCGCGAAATTCTAGCTATTTCCCTGCATCAATTTTAATTAAACAAGAATGCTTTCTGCCTGATTTCAAGTATTTGGTCAAATCGTCCCCTACAAAATGTATAGGTAGGGAAATAAAAAATGCACTGGATCTGTGTAGGGGTTTGCGAAAGATGAAAGAAAGTCACTAGTGAAGCCATAGCTTATTTTCGGGGAGCTGGATTCCAACCATTACGGATAGAATGTAGGTCACCATGGGCCCTACTACCAAGTCCAGTAGACTGACTGCCCTTGGAGGTGTGCAAAATGTGAAAAGAGATCAAAATGTGCCACATCCTCTTTTAGGCCTTGCTTTGGTAAGGGTTGTGCATGCTTGCAGGAAGAGGCATCAATTTTTTAGCCAAAATTAGCCATACTTGCGACAGCACACGTGTGCATGTTTCATAACAAAACATTACCCCACTTGTTGTCTCGTATGTGATTCGTTGATGCATCACCCATTATTTGTGCTAACCCTAGAGCATGGGACCTCATTTGAACATTGCAAAACTGCCAAAAACGCAGGACTATTCACCCTGTGTTTGTGAGGGTTAACTTTTAGATTGCATTTTCTCTGTCAGGTCGGAGGAGGAGGCCAAGGTATAGCTGTGCCTGCTACAACACCCAGGGTATTCATATAGTTTAATGGAGTTAAACACACAGGATTCAAAAGGTTGTGTACGCTGGCCTGGCTCTGTGAACAGAATTGTTCCTTAAATGGTTTTGCTTTCTATCTTGTGAAACTACCACACTGACTGGTGAAATATTATTGACTGATGTTGGTAGCTCACCGAAAGAGCGACAATCATGCAGAGAGCGACTATTAGGAACCTGTAAAAGATATTTTTACTGAATGTGACAAGTGCACCATGTTTTCTGTAATACATTCATTCCTTCCTATATTGAGGAGGAAGGAAATAATGCTGGATTGCAGTTACTTGCTAGATAAAGTTAGGGCGGTCTATTACACGGGGGGGGGGGAATGGTAGAATTTTTTGGTGAAAATGGTTGTTTCCCCTTTGCTGATGCTCTAAATTTTGCATTTTTTTTTTTTTTTTAAAAATGGCCACCACAAAAAAGAGACCAACCAACTTGGTAACAAGTTCTCTGAGTTTCACCCCTCCCCCAATCTCCCCTGGCATAAATAATGACCTTGCCCTTACTCTGTGTTAGGTCTTTGGAAAGGTCTTTTGGTAAAAAAGAGAAAGAGAATAAGGTTTGTAATTCTGTCATATAAGCTAAGTGAGATTTTTAAATGAAATAGTTCCATTGCTTCTCAATTTGGTAAAAACACAATTCAGTGAAATCTGTTTAACTACTTCTTAATGGGATGTTGTGGGATATATTTCTATTATGTAAAGTATATTACGGGCTTTACAAAGATGATGCCAGTGGAAGAATGAGAAGGATTGTTACCCGGAAAATGCCAAGCATTAATGTTGGAGAGTTTACCGCCAGGTTAGGATAATAATTGCTTACAAGGTTGTGGTGTGGGACAGATAAAGTGCCCGAGCAAAGATGAATCTTGGCATCATGAGTTTTAATGTTCTTTTTAATTGATTGTTGTTTTTTAAAAACCTAATATTGTATGTGTGATTTAATTTGGATTAAATGAGAAAAAAAATAAGTGAAAATAATTTTGTTTTGTAGACTCTCTCCCTCAAAACCAAAAAGAAATCAATTGATCAAACATTTGTGGGTTAACTTTTATATTGATTATCAATTTGAAGTACCTAATCAAGTGCTTTCAAAAGAAAAAGCTCTCTTAAAAACTTTGAAGAGCTGTGCAAGTCTTCATGAATGAGGATTACAAAAATGCATAGTAATATTAAAACAAAAGAAAACACTAGTTTTGAGGAGGACTTTGCAACTGCTTGATCCAAAAAAGCGTATTTGTTATGGGGTATTTCAAGGAAACGTTCAAGGATAAATTAAGGAACACCAGGAGCCATTCAAATTTTCCAGTACATGCAACCTATTGCAACCAATATTTTGAATTATAGGCTAATAATTGCATTACTCTTGTGGAGAAAAAAATGGGACCAAATCAATCAACGTGCTGAGATTTGATCAGTCTAAAACAGGAGTGAGTGCATTAGAAAGCATTTCAAAAATTCAGCGCAAGTGCATTGGATTTGTCACATTTTCGAGCAAAGTAAATGCGCAGTTATTAACCTAATTCATACACGGCAGAAAACAAAAGAAGAACTTGCCTTTAATTAGTGATAAACAGTTATTTTTACAGTATAATTACCATGGAAGTTTATGAAGCAAATTACCTACTGAGAAAATAGATCAGTCCTGCACGAGGCACACACATTTTTAAAAAGCAAAACCACACTACAGTGGAGTGCATGGGACATTTTCAATCCGCTCACGCTACATTTGCATATTTTGTAAAAACAGCTTCACTGATTTGAGCTGTATATGCGCTAAATACGCCAGGGTATGAAAGATAAAGGCTATCCAAATACTGTCAGTTCGGTGGTGGTAATGGGGGGTCGGTAGGTGGTAACAGGTCAGTCCAGGATGGGAACATTCTATCTATTGAACATTGGAAAAGTGGTTTGAAACAGGTAAAAACAGAAAAGATTAGACAGCAGATTATGAACTTTCACTTTTTTCTGTTTTTGTTTAGCCTTGGTGGTTCCTAAATAGGCAATTATTGATCAGCCCTGTGGAAATGGGGAGTTACACAAGTAGGCATCAAACTTACCAAAATTACAAGGTTTACACTACTAGGTGTCAATTTTTACCAACTATTATTGTTCAGCTGGCGGCCATGTGTTGAAATAGTGCACCCGTTGGTGATTTGATTATTTAGAATGAAAGTCTTGCATGCAGAAGGTTAAGAGGACTATCTGCAACCACCCAAAGAGTATTTTTTCTGTGGGCCGTAGAAGTCGCATAACCTTTATTTTAGTAATCACAAATTAGGAAAGGTATGTGATATGTAGAAAATGTGAAATAAGTAAGTACTAAGGGAGTCATTAATTGGTATACAATGTAAGTGAAAGGACAGCTGGCTGGCACACTGGTCTAGAGACAGTGATGTTGTTGTAATAGATTGTACTTTTACTGTATGGATGCAGTTTTGGTGTTCAAGTATAATAAATCACAAAGGCCAGTGAAGTATGTCCTGTTTTGACTTAGTGTAAATTGATAATGTATTTGTCTTGGGTGTTCCTCAGTCAACCGATGATGTGTTGCCTTCATAATTTCAAATTATTTTCTTGTTTAGAGTGAGTAGGGACCACCCAACAACTAGGGCAAAACCAATTTCTTGATTGCTTTTATTGTAACCAAGTGCGAGGGCGAATGTTTGTGGAATACAACTCTTTCATTACGGTCCTCTGGCTTAAGGAATCTAACATTTTCCCGATTTCAAAAAGGCACCAATTTGCCTTGTTTTTCCCAGATTTTTCCTATGAGAACTATGTGACCGGGTTGTAAGCAATTTGTAGAATCCAGTTAATGGATCTAAACCAGAGGAAATATTCCGTATTTTAAACCCAAAATTATTGTGTTGTGGTTGTTATCCGAATAAGTGGATTTCCCATTTGCTTGATTTTCAACTGGGATTTTCCCTTTCAGGAAAATGGTGATCTAGGCCATGGCAAAGGCGTATTCTATATGTACGGTTTATCTTGGAATGCTATGATGCTGTGCTTTAGGGGATGACAAAATAGGTCACATATCAGGCTAGGTTGTACAGAAAAGCCCTTATGTTAAACAAAAATGGGGAAAATCATGTCAAATATATGGTGTCCATATTTTGTTAATTTCAGGTGAAGACTGGAGATTAAAGAAGGAAAGAATATGTCTTGTAGTTGTGAATAATTTTGATGTAGATTGTGTAGACAATTTTGCTTAAGGAATTGGTAATAATGCCTGTGTGTTTTGAGTGATGGCAAGTGCTCCATTATGAGTCATTGCCCTGACACACATGCATTTCATTGAACATAATCATGCTATTTCATTGGTGGATTCCAATACCAAGTGCGTTTCCTCGTAGGAAATAGAGTCGACCTGGTGCCCTACAAACCTCGTCCCCCAGAGTCCACAGGTGTCCAAGTGAGTCGGCCCAATCGCTTAGAAAGAGAGATGGGGCAAATCCATTCCTGTGTAACAGGTCCGTCCCCTTTAACCACTTTTTACCCCAGAATCACAGTGAGGTGTAAGAAAACAAATACTACAGGGGTTAATATCGGGCGCACTATTTTCCCTTGGATGGCCTACTAACAAGGGAATACTTGTTCCCTATCTCCCCTCTTACCATGTAGTATTATGATATTAAAAACTATGCCCTCTGGTGCTTCATCTCAAAATAAGAAATGATCTTTGGGCTTTTACAGCGTACTATATTAAAGAATGTAGGCTGTGGGCCGATTGTGGGCCAACATGTGCATTGGATCAGTTGTTTTTGTTTGTTTTGGTTTTGGCGGCTCGATCTCAAAGCATTAGGTTGTGGTTCGAAGCCCCACTGTCGCCAATTGCGGGTTGTGTGCATGGGCAAAGCACTTTACCTCGCTTGACTCTCCCCACAGGAGTATAAATGGGTACCTTTAATATGCTGGGGAATGCAAAACAGACTCACTGGTGGACGAAGTGGCGAACCCCCACGCAACATCATATGATGGAGTCTGGCCCCTCTACATGCGGGTGCAACATTTGGCATTTGTGGGCCGCTCCCATAAAAACTAACATTGTAGTAACACTACTACACACGCACAAACAGATTGCTAAGTGGGTTTGCCAGTATGTATATTTACCAGAAAAATGCTTCACCCAAGATTAAACTCTAACCTTCAGCTACAAAGCGCTCCCTTAATCGACAAGCTTATGAAAGATTCTACAGTGAGTTTGTTTTGCTTAATACTTGGAGTTGCAAGACTCGATTACAAATATTTTTCTCCGTTCTTGGGAAAGGGCCATCACCAAACTGCATTTGATCCGACATACCATTAATGTGAAGAACTTTCGGGTTGAGCGGCTCGGCCAAACTACTATTCCCCTCTGAAACAAGCAGAGTAAAACATGGACAGTGGTAGAGAATCACTAACAACAGGTTCACAGCAACACTTGGCAGGTGTAATATGCTTGGGGACTGCTGTGAAACCCTCTAAAGTGCTCTAGCAGTGACCCTGGGGGTTAGTAACCTACAGTTAGTGGAGGTACTGGGGTGAGGATCTATACGATGCCAATCTTCAGTACTGCCGCCCACTCAGATGATGGATTGAAATAAGTCATGAAAAATCTACCGCTGATTTAGACTTGTTTCCACATATCCTGGCAAAGGACATGTAAACGTAGGAGGAAAACCTTTTGCTTTAAAAAAAATTGTAATGCTGTGTAGTCAATTTTGCCTTTTCACTCCCTTTGAGATGCCTCGCCCATTTCCAACTATTTTCCGTTTATAGAGGAAAGGTCAACACTTATTGTTAACCCGGACACCCAGTGGCGTATCGACCGGGGGAGGCCTCTGGCTCGAAAAAGCGTGACGATATGGATAAAATGTATTTTTATTCTCTTCTTGGGGGTATTTCGACCAATTCCAGCCTAAATTTGGACAAAATTAAAGTGAATTCCTCATTTTTCTCATGCTACGCGTGCATTTCGTCAAGTTCAGAATTAATTGGAGCACATTACCGGGACGATTTACAAATTTTTTCCCCCTCGGGCGGAACAACTTGGGAATTTTGCCCCCTCTGGATCGACTGCCTTGGTATGCCACTGCAGACACCCTTATCTTTTCACCTCTAACACTAACCCAAGACTCTGATATAGTATACACAGATTTGACCTCTGATGACCTCATGTGGCCTTTGACCCTATTCACAAACCACAATGGTATACGACACATGTGTAACAATGTATATTTACTTATAAACCCCTTTTTCCCCTGAAAATCTGATTATTTTACGACCATTTGAAACTTGGAAATGTCGGCCAAAAATCTTTGTACATGTACACTGAGGGAAAATTCAGGGTGGGTTTTATTGATATTGTTGGTTACGTGATATGTTTGTAATATTCAATTATATTATTGATTCAAGCTTCTGAGTGGTGCAAAGAAATCTTTGTATTGTATAGTTTGGTAAAAGTTCCGGATGCAATTACCATATTCTTTTGGAATATTGTATCGCATCCGGGTATTTTAGCGATAACGCCCATTATTGAACACTACGTCGCCAGTTGGACTACACCACTGTCAATGCAAGGTTTTGTTTGCGTCGCCTGATATTTAAATAATAATATTAAATGCTTTTTGCTATGATACCAGAATATATTGCAGGAGCTAGAAAAAGGTGGTACGAGGCGAAGACGAGTACAATATTTTTAGCATTCAATATTAGATAATTATTCTGGTCAATTTAAGAAATATTGGTGCTAACCAGATTAAATAGTATAGAGCTGTATTTTACATAGAGCAGAATTATCCTACTGAAACACCAAAAATCTTGCTTTGGGGATTTCTTTTTTCATGAGGGAGAATTTGAAGGAGTTCAATGATAAAAAGTATTAGAATTGGTGTTTAATATGATTGCCCACATATTTTGCTATGTGCATGATTGAGACGAAAAGGTTACAGTTTGGCCTTTGCGTTCAACGATATGAGCTTACTAATGTGGTTCGTACCAGGAAAAAGATGTTCCAATTTTCTCTAAGTGATTTAAATTATTCAGTTTGCACTACATACAAAGTTACATTTTCAGCTGATTTTATTCTTTTTATAATTAAAAAATCCAGTCGCCAGATTGTAGAAATAATACTCTCCAAGCTGTATCTTTGTTAAAATTGATGACAACTTTATGTTTTGTTGGTTTGCCTCAAGTTGCATAACAAAAATTTAGAATGTCCATGCTTTTTGTTTAAAGAATTTTCTGCTACTTTAATGGTAGTGTGCATGTCTACCGTGCAGTATGCAAATGTGGTTTTCAGATAAATAGGAATAATTCACCATTTCTAAATATACTCTGGGCCATAATTCTTGGACATAACAACCAACACGTTATGTGGTTGCGTGTACTGCGTTTATGTGCAACCCGATGGTGTGCCGTTGTGGCGGGAAGCGGGCGTACATTCTACACTGTCCAAGAATTATGAGCCAGAGATAGTTCTATATATCAAGCAAGAGAAAAAATTTAATACTGCATTATTTATCTGACGATTAGTAAAACCACACACCCACCAATCATTGGAAAAAAGCACAAAGGGAGGGTTGTCGAGTGCCAAAATTGTGTTAAACCGTATTTCAATACGGAATAAATCGCAATCTCATAATAGTGCGACAGTTCACACTCCATAGAAAAATGTTTTACACCAATTGGCACTTACCAGTGGTGAAGGTGATCACTCAGTCAGGACTGCCATTTGTCCAAGAAATTATGACCCAGAGTATAGTTCTATATATCAAGCAAGAGAAAAAAATTTAATACTGCATTATGTTATCTGAAGATTTAGTAAAACCCACACACCCACACATCATTGGAAAAAGCACAAAGGGAGGGTTGTCGAGTGCCAAATTGTGTAAACCCGTATTTCAATACGGAATAAATCGCAATCTCATCATAGTGCGCAGTTCACACTCCATAGAAAAACGTTTTACACAATTTGGCACTTACCAGTGGTGAAGGTGATCACTCAGTCAGGACCGCCATTTTGAGCACACCAATACACCCAAACTTTGGTTGTTTCGGGCAAATCTTGCAAAATTTGGAAATTTAAGTGTTGCCAACAAAAAATTTGGTTAGGTACAGCACCAGAGAGTAAGAGGTAGCCCAATTTTGACCTTAGCCATAGGTTTCTATGGGACATTCTTAAACAGCTGTGAAAATGCAAGCAATTTCATTGGCTGATGCCCGGGTTCAATTCGACAATTGAACCCAGGTAGAACGCACTTTTGACCGTTATTTGGAGGTTGAAGCGCTTGCGTCATACCGCGTTTTGCTACGTTCGCGCATGCCTGCCAACATTGCGTCTTGTTGCGTATGTGTGTTACGTTCAACGGGTTGTTCGATTTTTGTTACTGGGTGGTGGCAGTCTTTTCTTGTTGTATTTGATCCATAAAGTATCGTGCAATTGGATTAAAGATGACCTTAAATTATAAAGCTGTTTAAGAATGAGAATAAAGGTATAATTTTGGGAACCGGTAGTCTCTTTACGACGAATTGAAACTGGTGACACCATTATTTTTGTGTGGAAGAACTCTGCGTACGGCCTCGTTCTTCCACTTAAAATATTAGTATCGCCTTGGTTTCAATTTGTCGAAGTACCGGTTACCAAAATCATACCTTTATTCTCTAAAAAAATGAAGAAAATATCACTTTGAGCATCCAAAATGCAAAAAACATTTCAGAAAGTTCAGATAGAAAATAAGGAAACATAGGTCATCATTTTGCTCCTTTCCCCCAAATTGTTAATGCATTTTGGGAGACAAATAACATCATACTTTTCAAAAAATGATTGGATCATTTAAAAATTTGACCCCTGTGTAATCCTTTGTCTAAAAAACCACCCTTCCCCCTCTTTAAAGGTGCTTGTTGCAGATTATGTGTGTGTGTTCTCTACTTGATATGATGAGCCTGGCACTTGCAATACGCCCCATCAAGTACCGGAACATAGACTGGCTGTGGTTTTGATGATATACGCAATAATGCATGTTTGCATATTCCATTCAATATCGTGTCTAATAATTATGTTTAACCACTAAAACAAGAGCGGTTTTTGTGTCGCCTGCCTAAGGCAGGAAGACACATAGTGACACTTTTGGTCCACTGTAGTTTTTTCTGTTGTTGAATGATGTCTGTTGATTCTGTTGTGAAAAGGGTTTAACCTATTGCATGTACTATCCCCATACTTTTTGGGGGATGGATTTGAAAACCAAACTTGGGTCACAGGTGCAACATGGCATCCCCCACTTGTGATGATGTCAAAGGTCACATTCCAAGGTCAAAGGTCATGTGAGGTCAAGTTTGTACAAATAGGCCTGAAAATGTAACTTGGAACCTCATATGAACAGTTGAAGTTCAATTGGAACCAAACTTGAATCATAGGTGCAACATGGGATCCCTCATTTGTTGATGAGGTCCACAGTTCAGCATGCCAAGGGTCAAAGTCATGTGGTAAAGTTGTTAAAATAGGCTGAAACTGTAAAATTTGTGACCTCATATGAAAAGTTGAAGTTCAATTGGAACCAACTGAATCAGAGGGGCAACATGTGAGCCCTCATTTGTTGATGCAAAGGTCACATATCAAGGTCAAAGGTCATGTTAGATGTCGATCATTCAACTAACCCGAGACGGCAGGCGACACAGCGTCCGAGGACCGATGTAATTTATATCTTGGGGATGAATAGATTTGAAGGGCGCCAAATTGCAGGACGACATGAGAACAATACGCGGCCTTTCATCTGATATCCACAATCGATACTCACTACTTCCTGTAAATCAGGTGGGTTCCCACGAACGATCGGAACACGGACCTTTACGGCACAATTTAAAGCAACTAAGAATCATGTTTCCCAGGTAATCAATCCCTCTTGAGCTGTCACGAGTCAGCACTCAAACCTTTTTTACTTAAGATGTGTTACAAATAGCTGCTAGCTCCCAGTCTAATTATTTATCATTGACTAGTTATTGTGCAATATCTCAAATATTATTTAAAAAAAACTAAAAAATTAAAAAAAAAAAAAAAAAAAAAAAAAAAAACAAAAATATTGAGAATAATGTTAATTGTTTTGTACGTGGCAGAACTTGGCATGTGACCGTTGAAACGTGTGCACTCCCTAACGCAGTGAGATTGCCAAGGTCGCCGGTTGGCTCAACCAAATTACTTTCTGACGTTGATTAACAAGCGGCGCTGTGTGCCAGACGACATGTAATGGGGTGGCTGGTGGCATATGGTGATTGATCTGACCTGATCAGCGACAGTGGCGGATCTTAAGGAAAAGGGCCATGTCAGCAGCTTTAGGTGGGGCCCTTTAGCATCATGAAGCAACGCAATTTCGCACTTTAGTGCGAATAAGGTGTTTCCGAAGGGGCCCATGAGCGCAATATTCAGGGGGGACCTTGTCAGCAGCTGCTGACTCTTAAATCGCCAGATAGCGACCCGAACTTTGACACTGCATTCTGTCAAATCTTCGCTTGATATTTGAAACACCGCTGGACAATCCCATTGATTTTTTGACTAAAAATGATGGTGAACTTTTGGGTTTAGCTATTTAAGAAGAACTGGAGCAATGATTACTGTTATCGATATGTTATAGACAGTTGCTAATCCTAGAGCAGTTGAGACGAAACTCTGGCAGAGAGTTGGGGGAGAGAGCTGCAATTCATGGGCATGGTTATTGATCTTGGGAAGTTTTTGTATAAACATATCAAATGACAGTTCAATATTGGCTGCGCTATTTGTTGAAATGGTACAAAAAAATACCTCCCCTCAGTGCCTGGAGACGTAGTAGGTCCATGGTCTGCGTCACATCGGCCGTAGTTATTGGTGCAACCATTCCCTAAGGGCTAATTCCCTCATGGTTACTTCCAAACAGATGCTGTACGAAATAGTCATTTTAGTGGCATATATGCTATTCACACACTTTTTAAAGAGTTGAAATTTGTATGAAAATCTACACTTGTCAGAGTATTTGATGGCATACTGGGTGAGTTCTGCACAGAATTAGTTTAATTAAGCCAGTCAAAACCTGCCACAATTTTGCCAATCTTGATTGTTAAGACCAATATATACTACATGGCCATGATTTATTACTTTTGGGAACAATTTGGTTAAAAAAAGTGAGGGGCCATTACAGGCAGTCATGGCTTTTTATCCCGTGCCCCTCACCATGTCACTATGAGTTACAATAAGCTCTCTACCAAGGCCCACAGGTCAGTGGGTATTGCTACTTGTACATACATTGACATGAACTGAGCTTATGTGATGGCGTATATTATATCATACCCAAAAAACCAGGGGTGTATTTTCTAAATACATTGGTGAATGAAAGCTACTGAACTGTGCCAGGGAATTGAAAGATTACTAGCTCCTAGGGTCTGGGCCCCCAAAATTGGATATTCTGCAAGCCCTCCAAAACACGAAGGGAACCTGCAAGTTTCACTGTCGAGCGATGCCCCAGTGCAGAAAAGGCAGTTCCGACACACACATACACACCACACAGACGGCAAGAAGAGTCTTATATTATAGATGCTTTTTGCATCATAAATTCTTAAAGGGCAGGAGATTTTGAGGCACCCAAATTGTGTCATAAAGTAATTTCATATAGATTTACACTCAATAGCTTCTGATTTAGAGAATAAAGGATGATTTTGGAACCGGTACTCTCTTTACGACGAATTGAACCCAAAGGCGATACCATTATTTTAAGTGGAGAATGAGGGCCGGAGGCCCGAGTTAGTACATGCAAAAGTAATGGTGTCGACGGGTCCAATTCGGTAAAGAGAGTACCGGTTCCCAAAATCATACTTTATTCTCATTCTTAAACAGCTAATTTTCATTTAAGGTAATCTTTTAACCCATTTGGGTCTTTTACAGATTAAATACAACAAGATAGTATGTCATCACCCAGTGAAAACAAGGTCGAACAACCGCTGAACGCAACGATCATGCGCAACGTTGGCAGGCCCGCGCGAAAGTAGCACAACAGCGATATGACGCGAGCGATTCAACCTAAAAATAACTAAATACGCAGTGCGTATACCTGGGTCAATTAAAGAATTGAACCCGGGCATTAGCCAATTAAATTGCTACATTTTAACAGGCTATTTAAGAATGGCTATAGAAAGGTCTTAAAAGGGTGCCACGAGAGATTTCACTATCAGGTGTTCCCTAAAAATTAAAGTTTGATTTTTGCCCTGATGTAAAGCTTTCCATCAAAATATCCCATCTGAAAGGCTGAAAGGATTAAGCTGAGAAAATGTTTCTTTGGTACAAAAAATGCGGGAATATAATTTCTAAGTTCGTATAGGACTAGGTTTACAGTCCTTGGTAGATGAGCTTCTTGTAACTCAAAGTGAGAGGGGAGGGGCACAGGGGGAAGGAAAGAAGCCAGGTGACTGCTAGTAAATGGCCCCCCTCAATTTTGGAATCACAATCGTCTGTTCAAAAAAGAGTTCACAAAATCCGTCAGCCCCGGCGTGGGACGGGTTCACTTTCAACATCCTCCACTAGATGAGCTTACATCTGCATATTAGCCAACTAAAGAGTGGAAAGGCCAGAGAAGTTACTGATGCAATGCGGCCCACGAGCCTAGGATTGGCTCCAGGGTTCTACACATGATTGCATTACCAACCAGTCCTTACCCAAGGTCTGTAAGAGAGCTACTATCATCGCCTCCCCAAACCAAACAAGCTGTCGAAAACACTAAGAATCACCGCCCAATATAACTACGGACGCTCCTTCAAACTCTTGAGAGGATGATCCGGGCCCGGCTGGAGCACGTCGTCGAAACACCATCTGCCTGACGAACCAAGAGGATTTCGCCGTGGCGGAGCACGGTCCACCAGATTTGTGAAACTCACAAATGATATGAGGAAAGCTTTGAAAAGCGCGCAAATGCAGGCATTCATCTTGGTGGACCTTACTGCCGCATATGACACCGTGTGGCAACAAGGGCCTGTACACTCAAGCTTATCAGGACCATCCGGATCGTCACCTTGTACATTCATATGTAAACCATGCTTGCAAACCGGGTAGCTTTATTCTCAAGACCAGTGATGGGCAGAGTAGTCGTCTGAGGAACGGTGTACCCCAAGGATCTGTATTGGGCTCCTATGCTGTTAAACTTGTATATCTAGACATATGGCTACGCCGACGATCTTGCCCTCCTCCACCCGGACAGAAATTGGACAGAAGTAGAAAGCACACTACTGCCGATATGGCCCTACTTGCAGCAGATCTCAAGACCTGAGACTGAAGCTGAGCCGAAGCCAAGGACCACCGCTACTGCCTTCCACCTCAAACACAAAGAGGCTCAGCGCCAGCTTCAAATCAACATCAATGGAGCGATTCTGCCGGTACAATCCTACACCAACCTACTTGGGAGTGAAGCTTGACAGCAGCTTACGTACCACGCAGCCATTAGAGTCAGTATGCCCAAGGTATCTTCGAGGAATACCTCCTGTGCCGACTTGCTGGGATCTTCATGGGTTGGGTGCCAGCCCACGACCTACGCACCACTGCCTTGGCTCTGGTCTCAGCACTGCTGAATAGCCGCCCCAGCATGGGGACACAAGCTCTCACCCAAAGAAGCTGGACACGGTACTCAATAAGACTGAAACCATAAAACTGGTTGCCTCCGCCCACTCCATCTGAATTTATACCAGTTGTTTCAGGCATTCCACCTGCAGCACTTCGGAGCGGAGCACCACTCACCACAAAACTAGTGAAATAAGGCCCGCTGGACAACAAGCACTGCTGCCATAAAACTGTCAAAGAATCACAACAACTCAGTAGACAGAGACCGCGCCTCTCGCCGACTTTCTGACGACACGTTTGCTAAACTCTCCAGTTCCCCATTCAACATCTTAAGACATGGAATACTGCCTGGCGAGACATCCAAACAGAGCAACTATCTATCTACACCTAAGACAGAACTACCACCTGCAGCAATCTCCCACGCAAGGATATGGTCACCTTAAAACGGATTCGCAAAGGAGTCGGTCGCTCCAATAGCAATATGCACCGATGGGGGAGGCGGCCATCGCAAAGCCTGCCAATGTGGTTCAACATTTCTCACTGAGTGACCCTACCTTCGTCCGCCGTTGGATACAGATATCTCAAACCCAACCAATCAACGGTAAGTTGGCTCCCAACGTGTACAACACATTTAGATGATGCCCCTCCCCCCATACGCAAGGAAGATTGAATTATAGCAAATCAGAATCGCCTTTTCTCTCTTTAAGGCATTTCTGTAGCCAAAACGATTTAAGAATTTATTGAAGGTCTAGTCTATATGAAATTACTATTATGGCACAAATATTTGGGTGCCTCAAAATCTCTAGTTGCCACTTTAAAAAGAGGAAAAGAGGTGATTTTGGTTTGCTATATTTCAATGTAAAACTAGGTTGGGAATTTTGTAGTGGCTCCTATATGAAATTAGAAATTTCAAAATTTTTGTACCAAAGAAGCATAATTTCTCAGCTTATTCCTTTCAGATGCGGATATTTTGGATGGAAAGCTTTACAACAGGGCAAAAAACAGTACTTTAGATTTTTTTAGGGACACCTGATATGTGAAATCTCTCATTGCACCTTTAAAGGTGCAACGAGAGATTTCAAATAACAGGTGTCCCTAAAAAATGTAAAAATTCTGATTTTTGCCCTAATATAAAGCTTTCAATCAAAAATGTCCCTATCTGAAAGGAATAAGCCGAGAACTGTCTCTTTGGTACAAATATTGTGAAATTTCTAATTTCATATAGGAGCAAATACGAAATTCAGCATATGTTTTATATTGAAAATATAAGCAAATCAAAATCATCTTTTTTCTCCCTTTTAAGACATTTCTGTAGCCAAATATAATGTAGCAAGTCTATTGAGTGTATTTATGAAATTACTATTATGACACAATATTTGGGTGCCTCAAAATACACCTGGCACAAAAAGTATCTCGGCATGTTTTTCAATCAGTATTGTGCCAAAGTCAGACCATTTTGAAATGTTTTTAAATATACATTTTGTTGCCTATGTCTTGCTCTTTCATTTAACACCTCGCCTGTAAAAAAGCGTGCAAAAATGGCTGAGATAGAGTGCCCGAAAGACGCAAACCCCCCCAAACCAAAAGTTGCAGTGTTTGGATTTTTCAATGGTCACTGTGTGGTACAACACAATAATACTTGTGTATTGATTTTACACAAAGAGGTTTTCCGACTGAATGAGCGAGAAAGCCTACTTACAATATTGATTGTGGTCCGCGTGTTCGTGTCCAGTACACTGCAATGCCCATTGAAAAATCCAAAAACTGCAACTTTTGGTCTGGGGGGTTTGCGTCTTTCGGGCACTCTATCTCAGCCATTTCTACACGTTTTTTTTTTTCAAGCAAGGTATTAAAGGTCCATGGCCCGATCGCTAATAGCCTCGTCTCCAGAAGCCCCAGATTTTACCGGAAGTGGTCAACATTTTGGTATCAGACGAAATCTACTATTTTTCTCATTTACCCTGTGAAATCTTAGAGCCAAAGGATGTTTGGTTTGGAAGTTATGAGCGAAAATGTGCCCCATTTTGGTCGACCAATATTACTTTTACACAGTACCCTTTGGGGCTTACAAAATCACGTTTTTGGCTCTCGCATCAAAACGGATTGAAATATCGGCGCGAAACTTTACAGATGGGGTATTGGGAGTGAAGGCCAATCTATCAAGATGAAAACTTCATATCCTTAAATCGGGCCATCCCCCTTTAAATGAAAGAGCAAGACCTAGATAATAAAATGTATATTTTGAAATCTTTCAAAATGGTAGGACTTTGTCACAATACTGATTGAAAAACATGCCGAGATACTTTTTGTGCCAGGTGTATCTTGTTGCACCTTTAAGTGCAAAATAAAGGTTTTTAAGAATTTACATTTAATCTAAAATTTGTTCCCACAATGCAATGGGTGTATTACATAACAGATAATATACATTTCGGACATTATTCATCTTTGTTATGCAATATACCCATAACATTTTGGTTCATTTCAGAAAACCATGCTATGTATTGCATTGCATGTGATGTGTTGTAGTATGTGTGGATGTGTGTTGTATGTGTGGCCGGAGGGTGTGTCCGGCATGTGTGTCTGGCATGCGTGTTGTTAGACTGTGTGTTGTGTGGTCTCACTCTACTGACCAATTGTGTGGATGTGCATGTTTCCTCTTGAATAATAACACAAACACTCAAGAGCCCTATTCCGGATTATCATTAGGTAAAACTCCAGAGCACGAAAAGACAGTGACAAGACCATGCAATGCAGAATGCCAGTCATGGTTCTAATTCAGCTGAATTCCACTTTGCAAATCACTCTGGAAGACATCGTTCCCTGCTATGTCTAAACACTGACCAAAGTAAAATGCAACATCCTTTGTCTTCACTGGAAGTCATCTTAATGGGAGGTCATAACCCACACAGCTAGATACAAAAACTACCGTTTTTGTATGATCTATCGCATGAATGCCATCTTTGGCACAAAAAATTTCAATCTACCCGTCCGAAATATGGTTCTTCACATTTCGTACCAAGAGTCTAATGTTAAAAATTGGGAAAGAATGTTCCAATCTCCTGTCGAGCATTCTCTTCTGGAATCTGAAAAGAAAAGTGTTAAAAAATCGGGACAGGTGAATTGAATTAAAGGGCATTTTCATGATTCTAACACCTTAAAGGTGTTTGTTACGATGTTGTCCATTTGTTTGCTACTTGATATGCGCAAGCTGGCCACTTGCACATATTGCCCCCGTCAATACAAATGGAGGAAACCAAATTTGCCTTTTTTTTTATGATAGAAGCAATAAGGCATATAGCAAAGCCTTATTAAAAACTGCTGATATTGATGGTTTTAACCATCAAAACAGCGTTTTGTTTTTGTGTCGCCTGC
The DNA here is from genome assembly GCA_023653785.1 of Ophioderma brevispina. Taxonomy (NCBI): domain Eukaryota; kingdom Metazoa; phylum Echinodermata; class Ophiuroidea; order Amphilepidida; family Ophiodermatidae; genus Ophioderma; species Ophioderma brevispina. Next base: position 20,590 of record JAMKCH010022858.1, read on the forward strand.
CCTAAGGCAGGAAGACACATAGGGATCACTTTGTCCACTGTTGTTGTCTGTTGTTGTTGATGTCTGTTGTGAAAAAGGGTTAACATTTGCCTGTAATATCCACATACTTTGATGGATTTAAACCAAACTTGGGTCACAGGTGCAACATGGGATCCCTCATTTGTTGATGAGGTCAAAGGTCACAGATCAAGGTCAAAGGTCATGTGAGGTCAAGTTGTAAGATAGGCTGAAAATGTAAAATTGACCTCATTTGAAAAGTTGAAGTTCAACTCATTTGAAAAGTTGAAGTTCAATCGGAACCAAACTTGGTTTATGGAGTTTACATGCAAACCCTAATTTGTTTATGAGGTCCAAGGTCACATATCAAGGTCAAAGGTCATGTTAGGCCTATCATTCACTAACCGCTGGACCGATGTATTTTTTATATCTTGGGAATGAACTGATTTGAGGGCTCAAATTTCAGGACGACAATGAGAAAAATACAGCCTTTCATCTGACTGATCGGAACATGCACCTTTAATTTTTGTTTATAGTTCACTAGATATCCTCGAGAAAAGGTTGTTCTAAAATTTAAGTTTTTATGTTATGAGCAATGTTTGTCTCACAGTTGCCCGTAGGCCACTGAGTTGTATTTTCTGTCCTGTAACAGACAGAAAAAAAAAAATTTTAAAATGCCGAAGTTTCTTCCCGAGTAGATCAAATTCACGTTACGATTAGGCACACATACATACTAAGAGCCAAAAAGTTCAGATGATATACAATTCATATTTCTAGTTAAGTCGGGAACGAGGATGTGGATCATGAACGCCCATTTAAATAAGAGAGCAAGGTGCAATAGCTCAATCAGCAGCACTTTAAAACAGCACATTTTTCAAAAATGACCTGTGTTTGAATAAAATCCACACAGAGGTAGTTGACTCAATCCTATTGCATCATTTGCATTCAAATTCTATACAACAAGACGAGGTTCGTGAACCTCTGTCTTGCTCATTTTCTCAAAACTTGTGGAAAGTTTTCAAAATATCAATTTTAATTTCTTAGTACTCTTTTAGACCTAAGATGAAACAGTGACTTTGCAGTCATGGCTCCATAGCATGAATGAAAAACATCAGTTTTAAAGTCCGACTCAGAGCTTTCCCGATGAAGGGCGCACTCAATTTTAAAACAATCAAGTTTTTTGACCACATACATTAATGCTTTTCCACATACCCATCACTGTGTGAAATACAAGTCTCAATCGAAGGACTTCATAATTATAGAAAATCACAACTTTGTTCTAAAATTCAGGAATCCGGAAATTTGTTATACCCACGGTATCCTATGGCACTGTTATACTGTGTATAAAATTTACACATGAAAACGGAATGTCCGATATGACTTAACTTGGAATAAGCATTTTAGTGACGATCTTTAGTTCTAGATGATTATTTTAATTCTACACAAAAAAATTACATTTCGAAATATCTGAGCCTTTATTAACACTAAGATTTGGTTTGATTCAAGAATTCATTGCATATGAAACCTACCTACCTTCAGTGAAAATGGGGAAAAAAGGAGATCTGCTGATGTAACTCATGAACCCATTAGTTTGACTTCATTTAATTCTAGACGACCTTGTGCGTCAACCATACGGTCCTCCCACCTACAAATTACCATTACACTTACAGGCTGAATCAGAGATTTTGACAATATTTTTTTTTATAGATAATTCAAAAATAGTCATCTGCGAACTCAAGACAGCCACCCCTACACCTGCTGAGGAAATTAGTAAAGTTCAGATGAAAACAGATTTTCCATTTTCATACAGTAAACCTTACTATGACAACTAGACAGTAGACAGTGCCATAGGATACAGCCATCATATAACAAAAAATTCCGGACAAAGACTTCCAATTTGACCTTAGTTAATGTGTACAATGATTAGTATATGGACATTATGGACACGCATTTGCACATGTGAAAAACATATTTGTTTTGAAAATAAAAGTGCAACCCTCAATGGTAAAATCTCGTAGTCAGACTTTAATAGTTTTTAAGCTATAGTAGATTCACCCATCGTGTCACCTCTAGTCTTTCCGAAGGTATGGGCATTGAAATGAGGGGATGTTATAGATGGAAATTAAACATACACCGCCAAATTTTTTTATCATTCAACATTAGTCCGGAGAGCAGAGAAAAATCACAATCTCTGCTCAATGAACTCATCAATTCAACGTAAGCCGCATTTACAGCTACACTGACTCTCAAACCATTCTAATGTATTTTGCTTCAATGGGGTATTCAATGTAACAGGCGTGTTGAATGTAATTGACTTTTTGCCAGCGCCACTACTGCCATCTCTCCCAACTAATCGATGCTGTCCAAATATTTTCCCTCTGGTGACACGATGGGTTGAATCTACTATAGTTGTTGAAACGCACTGGAGCCTTACTAAGTGGGTGTTTTCAACAACACATGAACCACCAACAGTGATTTATAGTCTCTTCCCTGAAAAAGTTCGGACAAAAACAGCATTTTTTAGCAATGACCTCAAACCACCCCTAAAGGAATGTTGATTCATCAGCGTAAAAAGCTACAATGTATCTCGTATTCCTGGATACCCCATATGACCCACCGCATCTCCCCTTCAACCTCATACCCGAACACCCTATTGACTGACTCCACAAGGAATCAATTCTGAACATTTGAGCATTTTCCAACAATGACCCCTGATGATCAACAATCTCTAACTACAAACATCCAATATGGTCCATTCCGTAGGGTCATTGTTCAACTTTGGGTGAATACCTCTCATTAATGACCTCAAATGACCCCTAGCTGACATTTTTTGTGAACTTTCCTGAATACCCACCTAACCCCCTACTCCTTGATAATACTGATCAACTAGGGGGGCAAATTGGCACTCACTCAATTCGTAACAAGCAGCATTTTAAACATTTCTTATATCACCTCAAATGACCCCTAATCACCTTTGTCTCTTCAAAATTTCCTAACATACAAAAGTTATTGTGTTCTAGAAGCACATTGATCTGAGATCTCACTTTTGGCACCATCTCAAATGACCCACCCTCTCTAAGGTTATTCTGAGCAACTGATTAAATACACGCAGCAAAAGCAGTATTTTCCTCAATATATCCTCAAATAATTAAACACCAAAATTACCTTTGACCTAATTATCCGTGAACCATTGCATGATCATTCTGAACCACTCGAAGCCGTTGTTTTTTAAGAAACTATCTCTATTCTAGATTACCTTTGACCCTCATTTCTTAATAACAACAACTCAATACCCCACTTAAAGGGTCAATGCTTTCCAAGTTTCAGCAAAATCAGTCCCGACATGTATTAACAGAAAACATGTCAGTATTGTGGAAAGTGTTACACAGATACATTGTTATATAGCTTGACGGTAACTCAGCAGTAGTATGACATAATTTTTTTGTTTTTAGAGCCTAGAATGGTCTTAATGATCTTCCATAACTCCCAACTCCAAATCTTGACCCTTCTGATTTTCTGTGATCTTGTACAGTACCTACCTGAGCCAGATATGCATCATTACGTGTGTTGTGAGCCCTACTTAGCCCTCAAGGATTCAGGCGCCTCATGTTGCTGGCTCGGTATGCATGGCAATAAAACAATAAATATGAAGCGGGTTTCCCAAGAGGTTACCTCAGCCATTGTGCCGTTTGACCAGGAATTGGACAAAATCAAGCCAACCATTGGATGGGTGAATACCTAACGCATGTTAATTTTCCCCTCAAATTCATAAGAGTGGCTGCCAAGAAATCCCATTTTTCGATGTTGTCATCGGTTTGACACGTTTAAAAGGTGAATCCTGATGAAAAATGCTATTTTTTATGTTATCAGACAAATAGTTTCTCATTCCCAAACTGTTGGAATTGAACGACTCAACTCCACAGTAAGGGTTATTTCCCCAAAGTTTATGTATGAATAATGGAAAAGGATGGGGCTGTGAGGTTATATGTGGGTCATTGGAATACCCATGTCTGACACACTTCACGCCCCTAAATCGGTTTGTGCTTTGTGTCTGTGTTGCTGTAAATCTATAGTGCTGGTTTTGGTGTGTGCTATGTTGCTGAAAGAGGCTTGGCTGCCATCGTCTGCACATTCAAGTAGTCCATGCTGCCAACTAGGAAAAGATGCCTGAATTTGTCCAAATCAACTGCCCCCCCCCCCCCCCATGTAAACCACTCATTTTCTCAAACGGGTCCGAATGGAGTGATGCGTGAAGTGCGTTTGTGAATTTTGTTTCATTTGTGATTTTTATTTGATGCATATTACGAGCCCCCTAAACTCCACCTAGGCCCCTGGCGTACCCCGTGGGGTGGGCGGAACCTTCTTCTCCTTGTTCTGCCGCGAGCAAACAATATATTTTTTGGCCGCGATATATATATTGGATTCAGTCTCCTGGGGTCCGTTCCCGAAAAATCAGGGTTCGTAACCGATGTGCATACGAAGTCATTCCTCAATTGACCATAATGGGTCCAAAAGATCCTGACAGGTGTTGCGTACACTGGTATTGACACCAACGCGTACGTGTCCATTGGACATACGCATGAGTTTAGTATACACTTAGGGTACGCACAAGTTTGGGGAACCAGCCCCTGGTTAACAGTGATGGGGCGCCACAGACTCTTTCGGAGGGGGGGACAAATGGGTGGTGAATTGAAAGTGAATTTGGGGGTGGGAAAGTGGAATGAAATTATGGGGGATAAATATCAACAATTTGGATATTTGGTAACCAATTTTGGCCCAAAAGCGCTGATTTTTGCCCAAATTGCTGAATGTGCCAAAATCTGTCATTTTCTCCCCCAGCACCACAACTGATGTTTACCAAGGCCATTTCTACTTCACTTCCTAAAATTCATTTTGAATGGAGCTACCAGTACTCTGTCTATAGTAAGCGTATATGGAATGGTAACATGGGTGGAATTTGAGTTTTTCGTTTTTACCAAAAAATTATACATTTGCCTTAACTGTTCAAACTTGCAGATTATTTTTGTTTTTTATTGAATATTACCATCATGAAAGCATTAATTTAGAATATATAAGTGGCAGGATATGATGTGAAAACATGTTTAGAAAATTGTAAAACTAGTGTGTGAAAGTTCTACCATTATTTCTATTGCTCATAATATCAAGGTTCCTGAATATAACTATTATGAACATACGTAACTTTTAATCCACTTCTGATATCAAATTTTAAATTTGAATATGCATTTTGAAGGTCTCCAATCATTGATTGTCCATTCATTGTCCACTTATTTGTGCATCATTGAGTGCTTTTAGGTAAAAATATACTCTTCTTTGGAGATTTGTGCAATAATTTATGCATAAATAACAGTTAGTTAATGTGTTTTTACTATAAACGGTCAATTGTGTCCATCCCTGAATGGGCTTGCTTGAAAAAGAGAACCTGATGAAGCCCCGTGATCAGGCTAAATGGGAATGCTTGAGTAAACTATACACAAAACAAAGAAACCTGACAGTCTAATCGTGCACCTGTGCCGTTGGTCATTTGCATAGTTAGTATTGACAAAAGTTAGAAAGAATTTGATATTCGCAACACCTACAAATTTGGCAATGTTAACAGAAATATATAAAACCACATTAAAGGTTGCCAAATGTAAGTGTTGCAGAATACTAAAATTCATCTCAAAAGAGTCCCGACTGATAAAACGACAATTCTGGTTTGATCCGAAATTCCCGTTGTTATAATAAATTCATAGTGACCTATTAGGTATGTCAGTGTAACAAGCCATTGAAAGGTTGGAATGGGGATTGGATGTAATTGTATACACTAGTGGTCAACAGCCTGCAAAATTAGGAATTGTGGTTCCATGAATAAAACGGGACTCATTCTAACCATAAAGGAATAAGAACATTTTGTTGACCATGCGCTATTGAAATTTGGCTAGTGTAATAGGGGATATGTAAATGTGTTTGTGCGATTTACGGACGGCACAATAGCACTATTACACTTTCACTGTGGTGCTTCATAATTGTTGTATTTCTAATGGCATGTATGACGCAAACGTGCCGGCCCTACGCATAAAACGTTATACACTAGTGCGAAATTTAAATAGCGGCCTCACGGTCGGGGACTAGATGGTTTTAATCGTTTTTTATGTGCTAATGATGCCATATGCAATGTTGTGAAACCACTCGATATGTGGTCACTATTATTCATTTTACGGGTTCTCCTTTAAAGAGAAACTGGCACATGTGAAAAAATAGTGCAATCTCTAGATTTTCCAAATTGTTATTTTGCCGATTGGTATAAAGCTTTTATATACCTTAGCCTTCACCTGAAATTATTACGCCCAAAGCAGTTGGGCATGCTTATGGGGTTAACCAAACGTTTTATTATAATTTAAAGGGGGATGGCCCGATTTAAGTATGTAAAGGTTTCGTCTTGATAGAATGGACTCACCCCAAAACATTGTTCTGTAAAGTTTCACGTGATATTTCAATCCGTTTTGATGTGAGAGCTAGCAATGTGATGTGTAAGCCCCAGAAAGTACTGTGTAAAACATTAATATTGGTCGACCAAAATAGAGTACATGTCGCTCATATTTTAAAACTAAACATTTTTAGCCTAAGATTTCACACGCTAAATGAGAAAAAATAGCAGGCGTTCTTCTATACCAAAATTTTGACCACTTCCCGTAAAATCGGGGGGTTCTGGGGACGAGGCTCTTTAGCAATCGGGCCAGGAACGTTAATGTCACCGGCAACAGAATATTTAGCAGATGCACGGAAAATGGCATTGGTAGAAAGAAACGTTTACACTCCAAAACGCCCATTTTTGCTTACTTAATCAATTCCTATCCTTGTTTTAGCTTTATATTATGAAAATAGTATACTTTTTTAACATATGGTGAAAACAAGAAAGAAAACGGACTGAAAAATAAAACAAACAATGACTATTTCCCTAAAAATTATGCAAACCTACTTTGGTCCACGGCTAGCAATAGCAGAGCGGAAAACCATGGATGCACTATACCCAACATAAACATGTTTAAGGACCCTCCTGGCAATAATATCTCTCAAATTGCCAAGGTCATTGCTGAGTCTAGAGTGTATTGGTCAGTTTCTCTACGAACTGCAGATTATTTACGCGGATTGCCCTTGTTCTTTGACGACCATATCTCTCTCCTTGCCACCTTTTCAGAGGTCTAGTGTCTTTGCCATGCTCACAGATTTTTTTCTCTTGTTCCCCGTGATTGTCAGGGTACTGGGAACCCTACTTTTGAGGGAAAACGTTACAAATCACGATGAACGATAGTCTTTTTAACCCAAGAGCACTTCAGTAGAATATGCCATAGTAGGAGTCACGCTCCCCCCAATGCCATTATTTGAAAAGTTGCGCTTGAAACCAAATCATATTTTATTGCATTATGATGGGAGACGGAGTGAGTTGGATTTGGTCACTTCATTCTGAAGAACCAAAATAAAGTGAATGTTTCAGGTGCGTTTAAGCAAGTTACATGTGAACAAATATTAAATCAGAGGACTACGTGTGCTCAAATCCGTAAGAATTACAGTTGACATGTTTCTCTGCTATGCTAGCCGTGGAACCAAAGTAGGGTTTGCCACCATTTTTAGGGAAATAGTCATTGTTTGGTTATTTCTTCACCGTTTTCTTTCTCGTTTCACCATAGTTTAAAAAAAGGGTACATATTTCATAATATATAAAGGCCAAAACAAGGATAAGAATTGATTCAGTAAGCAAAAATGGCCGTTGCTGGAGGGCTCGGTAACGTTCTTTTTCTGAGACACCTGTACCAAGGAAAACACATGCGGAGGATTCTCATGGCTGCCCTTGTTGAACGGTCTGTGATTTTTGTTGATTTTAAATTAATGAGTACGCGCTCTGTAATCGTGTAATAGACACATTTTGCTGATTAAAGTTACAGGAAAGTTAAAAGTTAACCTACAAAATTACCTGGATTCTTAGCCTCTATTAACCATGTCCCTATCTGCTTTTGGGAATGTATTTTATGTGTCAAATATGGTCTATCTTCCAATGGCCCTAGACTATCATTTGCGAGCAAAATGTGCCAGTGCCGTTTTTAACAAGTACATAATCTTGCTAAAAGAGAGGAAATTTCTAGAAGTTATTGTGTTACTAAGCAGATTCTCTCATTCAAACTGTTTTGAGTTGGAGAGTAATAAACTCCACTCTGGGTGTTCCTGAATTGTTGTATGAGTAACG
>JAMKCH010022859.1:0-156006 GCA_023653785.1 Ophioderma brevispina
TATGCATGCAAATTTATCATTCGCAACTAAATAGAATAATTTGCCATGTTAAATCCTAACTCAGTTAGCCCTAGTAACATTCCACTATTTCGTTTTGAGGAAAGTCCATAAAACCAATTGTGCAATTACCCCTGGTGCAGAAATCAAATGCAGCCTAACAAAATAATATTTGAAAATATTCTTGGTAGTATCTTAAAATTATTAAGGTCTGTAAAATTATTCCATGAAGTTTAGCATCAACATATATTAAAATAACATGCTGGACTCTCTATAATATCTATTTTTGTCTACATAATATTTCAGAACTATAACAATAAATTTAAATTGTTTAAAAGCTTATCATATGAAAAGAGAGTAATCAAAAGCCATTCCAATCATAAAATCCACATTTAAATTTAAAAGCACTTTCTGGAAAGTTTCCATGACAACACTACAAAAACACCTACCTTAGTTTGTGAAAATTTGAGGCCCACGCCTTCCATTGTGACCTGCAGAAGGCCTCCCTGTCCTGATTTTAAATCTTGAATTGGAAATTCACCACCGAGTTCTGGTTCTGAAAGTTAAGAAGCAATTCAAATTGTGAGCACATGTATTTTGTATTACCTCTATTCACAAGCAGAGGGTGTTTTGAGTCAATCCCACAATGCACCAGTTTTGGGAAATTTCACCTCAAATGGGTCATGTGGTCCCACAAAAATCCTATTCTCGACACATAAAAACCCTGAATTTACGCTCTTTTTAGCCCACAAAGCGTTAGTACTTGGGGAATTTTTAGCATGATCATGAAATGGCTTGTGATTCTTAAACTTTTAGAACACTTTTTTATCCCTAAGTACTGACATGTGTTTAGTACAGTACAGTATAGGCACATTGCAATGCATTATGGGATTGGTTCAAAACACCCTCTGATTCACAATGCACCTTTGCAATTGGTTTAACCGGTCATATGATCAGTTATTATTTAATAATTCGATTGCATATGGTTCAGTGCATGACATAACATGTCACACTTGCTCTTGAGGGTTTGTTATATCATTCCATTTTGTGTTAAGAGTCATCATCCAAAGGTGTAATGTAATTCCAATGTCTTCTATTGCAAAATAAATTGTTAATATCACACATCTCATTTTTGATATGTTCCAAAAATAATAATGTATCAGAAAAAAATGATCATTGTTTGTGATTGTTTTACATTTATCTTTAGTGCATTATGATAGAATTGAAAAAACATTTTAGGAGGGTGTTTGGCTGATCTTAAAAAAAATCTCAACATCCATTCTACAAAGATGTAACAGAATAGTCCCATTTCCTGAAAATCCAAAATTAAACCAACGGCATGGCCAAATGTTAGCGTAGCATCCGATGATGCTCCAGGGAACACATTTTCTTACGAGATTTTAAAGTTCAATATCATTAACACTTTGATCTCAGAAATTGAAAATTTTTTTTTTTATTATGGCCAGAATTTGGAAATTTCCAGAAAGTTATATCTCTAGTTCTAACTTTTGTTTTGAGTACATACCTCCAGTTATGCCATTTTTCTGTCTTGTTGCAGCCTTTTCCATACTCTCCTTAATACAGAAGTAAAGCTCTCGACACTTCAAAAGGAACAAATGAAAAGACAAACATCAAACTTGATTCCAATAATCTACTTACTACAACAAAATCTAGCATGGTGGAAATCTTCCATCTGGCTTTTATGATTTCACAAGTTTGACTCTCATTTTCCATTCCAGGCATTTTCAGGTTTTAAAGGTGCAAAGAGAGATTTCACATATCAGATGTCCCTAAAAAAATCAAAAGCACTGATTTTTACCCTGATACAAAGCTTTTCATCAAAACTATCCCCATCTGAAAGGATTAAGCAATATTAGCACATTTTTTTGAAGAGCGCCCCCAATTTTTCAAAAATTTGGAGATTTTTACACGATTGCATTGGTAACTGGCTAGTAAACTATACCTGTGAATGGTTAAGCTCGAAAATGTCTATGTGTCACAAACGAAGGAATTTTGTACTAGAATAATTATTATCGGGGATCCCCGATAATAATACAACGGCTGCTGGAAACGACCTTCAAATGTGATATAGCCGGGAAATAGCGCCATGTACGTGTCTGCGCTCATCCATTAGTTGTTTTAATAGTTCAGGCAAGCCAAGTTAGCTAGGTTATTTTCTCGAGGTGGCACTATTTCATCATGGACGGACATAAACGTAGCATTTCCAGCTCTGCCGTGAAGTCCAATCTGGGATCCCAATTATAATTACAAAATCGCTTATTTTGTGATAAATACGCATTTTTTAGCCTGCGTACGCATTTTTTAGCATTCTCGTTCGCAGGTATAGTTTCCTAGACAATTACCAACGTAACTGTGCAAAAATATCAAATTTTGAAAATTGGGGGCGCTCTTCAAAAAATGTGCTAATATTGCTTTAACCTGAGAAATGTTTCTTTGGTATAAAAATTGTGAAATTTCTAATTTTGTATTGGAGCAAATACTAAATTCAGCCTATGTTTTATATTGAAACATAAGCAAATCAGAATCACCTTTTTCTCTCTTTTAAGACATTTCTGTAGCCAAATACAAGGTGAGAAATCTATTGAGTGTCTAGTCTATATGAAATTACTATTATGACACAATATTTGGGTGCATCAAAAATCTCTCGTTGCACCTTTAAGTCAAATTGCACATTGATTTCTCTGATCTCCCTGATCATTTGATCTGTTTTGACGATGGCAGTTTTAAACACTCACACACACAAATGACTAAGAAAATACATCGCAGTCCCCGGACCGCAAGTGTCGCCTGCCGTCACGGTTTGTGAATGGGGCCTTACGGAACTCATACGGCATACAATATATTAAGGGTTAATTTGACCACAGACATTTACACACACACACATACACAGAGACATATGACCAGAGTAATCACTAAGTGACTTCTGCAATTCTTGCAGACGACACAAAAAATTAATTTTCTAGTGTTTGCAGTTTATGTGGAACTTTGCTTCATCTCTTTGGTACCATCTGTGTGGGAATTAGATAAGCCAAAGATTTTCTAAATTTGGGATAAGACCAAGCCCTGTTTTCAATATGTGTTAAATTTAATGGAAATTTGTTCTACATTTTAAATTCCCTACAAGTCTGCATGCAGAATTTCTTTCCCTTTTATCGCACACGTTGAATTTCCCCATTTACATGATAATTTTCTATCAAATTACCACCTACCTTCTTAGTGTAGAATTTGTCCAATTTAGTTGAGTTATTGACACGTCTCCATAGACACAATACCTTAGTCTTGGGACAGTAGGTCATGTTTACTAGCCTCTCATACCAGCACCTATCACATACTGCACCATTGCCACTACGGATTATTACACAGTCGTCACATACCTACAAATGGAATAAGAACAAGAGCATCAATGGCGCTGTACCAGCACCTATCACATACTGCACCATTCCCACTACGGATTATTACACAGTCATCACATACCTACAAATTGAATAAGAACAAGAGCATCAATGGCGCTGTACCAGCACCTATCACATACTGCACCATTGCCACTACGGATTATTACACAGTCGTCACATACCTACAAATTGAATAAGAACAAGAGCATCAATGGCGCTGTACCAGCACCTATCACATACTGCACCATTGCCACTACGGATTATTACACAGTCGTCACATACCTACAAATTAAATAAGAATTAATAAGAGCATCAATGGCGCTGTACCAGCACCTATCACATACTGCACCATTGCCACTACGGATTATTACACAGTCGTCACATACCTACAAATGGAATAAGAATTAATAAGAGCATCAATGGTGCTGAAAATCAATGTTACATACATGTATTGTAACATTACTACTGATTATTGCACTGTTTTTATACTCTGTAAACCCAGAAGTACAAAACAAATTAATCGATGCACTGCGCAGCATTATCGCACCTTACTATCAAGCGCGCTTAGGCGCATTCTAAATACATTAAATCGTGCGCGATTTAAGATACAGCGCATGATGTACAAACAAAAACAAATCTCTTACAATGATACACAAAATACTGGTCGTATAAGTTGACATACCAGGCATTCCTTATGAGGCTTGTGTGGGAGTTTATTGATTACTTTGTACTTCTAGGTTTACAGAGTATAGATACCTACCTTGAAGGATAATGGTTTTAACAGGGTTCTCACAAAATATTTTAAGAGTTTCAAATAATTTCCAGAGGATTTGAAGTCAATATTGTGGCCTCAACATCCTGTCATTGAATTCTCCTCAAGCTTCAGCCTTCTCATACGGCTGATAAAACATATCTTATATTCACCGTAACAATTGTTTGAACTAAGCGTACACAATACCGGCTGGTGCGACCAGTACACGGGCGTATTGCATACCTATTTTAATTGTTGTATTTACGCGCTGTCTACAGCAGTGCTACCTTCATGCACACATGCAGCAGATTGTTCAAATCAGTTCAATTATTCCTCAGACTATTATAGCAAGAGGTGTGAAGCCACTTGTGAATCCTCTGGGATCTTCAACAACAAACTTTTATGTTAAACACCTCTTGAATGGATTCTCTTTGTGCATCAACTGTCACCTGGTATATCCAGTTAACTGGATATACCAGTTCGTGTGTACATAGGTTCATGTACTTAAAGTATCCTGTAATTCTAATAGGATTGATTTGAATCATCCTTCTGGGATATAGCTTTACACAATAACTTGTACACATACCTCCAGTGATACTCTAGTGATACTTCCAGCATGTGCCATAATGAATGCTTATGTACACAATGACTTCTGGGATATATCTTTACACAATGAATAACTTGTATACATACCTCCATGAAAAGCACATCTCCTCTAGTGTTACTCCCAGCATGCACCACAAATGAATGCTTACGCATCTGCCTGCTACTTGAAGGCTTAAGATCAATGTCGTTTCCATGCTGAAAAAAAAATACACAAAGGGAAGCGTGTTGATGAATTTTGTGACCTATAGCGAGTACAAAATCACATATTAATAAAGTCTTGTTATCAATGCTCATTTTGGAGAGAGCATTTTATCTGAACACAAAGAACACAAATTCAGTATTTTATAAAATATTCAAATTCATGTCGCTAACCCTAGCTGCCTTTCGGGGGTAAAGGGATAGAAGCTAAAGAAACTTGCACATCCGTGGCAGGATTCATACCCGGGGCCTCCGGCCCACCATTCCATATGACCAGACATGGCAAGCCACGAGGGAGTCGCTGGCCTGGCCAGCGATTTCGTGACCATATGAGTGTTGGTGCGATGACGTCATCGCATCTTTTTGGACTTAGTGCATTTTCTAGGCTCAGCTCATCGAGTTATATTGGTGTTTGGTGGTGTTAGGGTTAAATTAAAATATTCTTGTGGAATGCTGACAATTTGTAGAAAAAACTACTTGCAATCATGTTGCATTCCACAAGGTATGCCATCTGGCAAATTGGGGGGGGCCTTATCAAATTGCTGCTAAGCTAACTTTTCTTGATACCAGGTTGGCCTAAAGTTACTGCCAGAATTGTTCAGAGGTCGGCAACGCGCGCGCCGTAATATTTGCATAAAAGGGCGGAGACTATGGGTAGCCTCATGCATGATTAACACAAGTCTCACACGGAATGTCTGGTATGTTGACTTATAAGACCAGTATTTTGTTTTTCAGTGTAAGAGATTTGTTTTGTTTGTACACCATGCTCTGTGTCTTCACAGGCGTGCGATTTCATGGATTTAGACTGCGCCTAAGAGTGTATACGCGCCTTTGGTAGTAAGGCGCGATAATGCTATGCAGCATATCAATTAATTTACTTTGCACTTTTAGGTTTACAGAGTATAGTGTTTCTAGAATGTCTTATATGGCATACCTATCCTAAAATCACTGTAGTTTTAATATAAACCTGGCTTGACATAAGGCAATGTGGCTCCTTTGTACCTGGTGTTGGCAGCTTAAATTTGATACCAAAGGCTCAAGTTGGGCAATAAATACTGCTGTGTTACACTGAGCCCTTGACAAATACTGACATGAAGTTTAAATTTAGTACCTTGCATAATGAGAGGGAGACCTGTAGCCAGGTGTATTTTTTGGTGTATGGTCTCAGGTAAGTCTGTGAGTTCAGATCTGACTTGTCTTTTTGTGGTGTCAATCCTATTGTTGGGATGACTTACCCAGTAATCTGCGGATTTTCCTTTTGATATCCGGTTTTTAGGGACCTTAATCATCACCATGTATGCCGTAGTTGTACAGCATATATGATAAATAATACAAACATTAGGCATTAAAAATATATTACTATATAGCTAAATAATTTATAGTCAAAATTCCTTTTGTATACTCTGGGATTATCAGACGACCAAGGCCAATTTTGCTCATTGTCATCTTGAAAGTTCAGCCTTCAAATCCAATTATTTCCCAAGAAAAAGAGAAATAATAAAAACTGCCATTTTAATGAAACCATCAATATTAGCACAGAGTGAATGGGCGTTGCAATATGCCATGTATTTGCTTCTACCATCAAAAAGTCTATTTGCCATGATGACTGGTGGTGAGGGTATGCAAGTGCTGTGTTCTTGTAGCAAGTAAACATGATACTTGGTGGTTGAGGGTATGTTCAAGGCTGTGTTCTGTTGTAGCAATTGTAACACATGCGATACTTTGTGGTGAGGGTATGCAAGTGCTGTGTTCTTGTAGCAAGTAAACATGATACTTGGTGGTGAGGGTATGCAAGTGCTGTGTTCTTGTAGCAAGTAAACATGATAGATATGTATCGGAACATGCCATGCATACTTCGGTGGTGAGGGGGGGATTGACAAAAGTGCTGGTGATTTTTTTGGATGCAAGGTTAGATACTATGATACTTGGTGGTGAGGTGTATGCAAGTGTGTTTGTGTATTGTAGTCAAGTAAACATGATACTTGGTGGTGCGTGGTATGCAAGTGCTGTGTTCTTGTAGCAAGTAAACATGATAGGCTATGTATCGGAAACATGCCATGATAATTGGTGGTTGGGGAGGGTAGAAGTGATTGTTCTGGTAGCAAGTAAAACATGTACTGGTGGTGAGGGTATTCAAGTGCTGTGTTCTTGTAGCAAGTAAACATGATAATGGTGGTGAGGGCTATGCAGAGTGCTGTGTTCTGTAGCAAGTAAACATATACTTTGTGGTGAGGGTATGCAAGTGCTGTGTTCTTGTAGCAAGTAAACATGAACTTGGTGGTGAGAGGGATGCAGAGTGCTGTGTTCTTGTGGGCAAGTAAACATGTGAACTAGGTTGGTGAGGGTATGGCAAGTGCGTGTTCTCTGTAGCAAGTAAACATGAACTTGGTGGTGAGGGTATGCAAGTGCTGTGTTCTTGTAGCAAGTAAAAATGATGAAAAAAACTTTGGGTGGTGGGGTATTGAAGTGTTGTGTTCTTGGTAGAAAGTAACATGATACTTGGTGTGAGCGCGGTATGCAAGTGCGGTGTCTATTGTGAGCAAGTAAACATGATACTTGGTGGTGAGGGTATGCAAGTGCTGTGTATTGTAGCAAGTAAACATAGATAATGGTCGGTGAGGGTATGCAAGTGCTGTGTTCTTGTAGCAAGTAAACATGATACTGGTTGTTGAGGTTATGCAACGGACTGTGTGTGTCTTGTAGCAAGTAAAACAGGATAATACTGGTGGTGAGGGTATGCAAGTGCTGTGTTCTTGTAGCAAGTAAACATGAATAATGGTGGTGAGGGTATTTCAAGTGCTGTGTTCTTGTAGCAAGTAAACATGAATAATGGGTGGTGAGGCGTATTGCAAGTGATGTGTATTGTTCTTTTTTTTCTTCTCTCCCCCCCCCTTCTGCCCTTGGGAGCAAGGAACACAGGAGACGGGGGGGGGAGGGGAGGGAAAGTGCGGGTGGAGGGGATAGCAAGGAAACAGGAACGGGGGGTGGAGGGGAGGCAAGGGAGGGGGGGCGGGGAGCAGGAAACAGGAGAGAGAGGGAGAGCGAACAGGCCACCGATAAGGCCGAAAGGAGACGAAGGGGCGCCGGA
Organism: Ophioderma brevispina; assembly: GCA_023653785.1. Taxonomy (NCBI): domain Eukaryota; kingdom Metazoa; phylum Echinodermata; class Ophiuroidea; order Amphilepidida; family Ophiodermatidae; genus Ophioderma; species Ophioderma brevispina. Next base: position 8,054 of record JAMKCH010022859.1, read on the forward strand.
CCAAGGAAAGGGGGAGAGACCGGAGAAGAGAACGGAGCGGCAGCGGCCGCGAGGCGGGGGCGGGCGCTCTCCGTTAAGTTTACTCCCTTCTAATTAAATGTTTGATCTTACTGATAATAATTTATATTAATCTTTACTCTAGTCTTTTTCTTTCTGTTCGGTCCCAAGGCTTAATATCTGTTAAGAACAAAGAAATGAATGAAACAGTACAGTAGAGGCAGAAATAGCACTTAAACCCTTTCAAAGTAATCCCAAAAAAAGTTCACGTGATGTCAGAAATGTGTTCTATTTAGCAAAGATTGTCCTGAATGGCATAACCAGATTCAATGTGTCCTAACTGTTAACAATGAGCATTCACACACCTGTACATAGCTCTTCATTATCACAGTTCAGGGCTAAACAATATTGGTTGCCAATCATAAATTGGGAATGTCTTCAATATTATTAAACACAACCCCACCCACTTTTGTCTTTGATTTTATCAAAAAAAAAAAAAAAAAAAAAACGCGCCCATATAATTCTGGTTAATATTTTCCTTGCTGAGGCAAAATCGACAAGTTTTTGTTGATTAGGCATGTCAGAATCATTTTAGCAGCTTCATTTTTCATACCCCCAAACACCACAGAAGTCTTGCAAACATTATTCATCAAAAATTGATGAAATCGACATGTCAATGCTGGGAGGCATCGAGAGAACAAGGACCAATAAAGGGGTTTTGTTTGGTCTCTTATGCAAGATACTCGCTGATAGCAAAGCACAACGATTGTTAACCTTGGGCGATGTTGAGACGTTTGTTGTGTGTTACCATTGATGGTTGGAATCAATAACTACATGTATTTGCCTTCTTGGTTTACAATAGAATTGTCTCTATTATTAATTTCTCACCTTTTAATCATTTCAGCTGTCCCTGATCCATCCATGCATCTCTTTTAATTTTTTCTCACACTCTTTAATATTTCAGCTGTCCCTGATCCATTCCCATTGAGTCTCTTTTAATTTTTCTCACCTTTTAATCATTTCAGCTGGTCACCTGATCCATTCCCATTGCATACTATCGTTAAGTTTTTTCTCACCTTTTAATCATTTTCAGTGATCCCGGATTTCCCCATTCCCATGACGTCTCTTGTAATTTTCTCACCTTTTAATCATTTCAGCTGGTCCCTGCTCCATTCCCATTGATCTCTTTTAATTTTTCTCCCACCTTTAATCATTTCAGCTGGTCCCCTGATCCATTTCCCACTGGCATCCCTTTCAGTGCACCGCATAAGATTGAGTCCTCCCAAAACTGAAGCTGATCCCATAACGGAGACCTGTCTTTGGCTATACATGACAAAAAATGAATAAAATAAAAAACTTTTTGGTTAGCAGGATTACATTAAGGTTGCAAACGAGAGATTTCAGATATAAGGTGTAGCTTAAAAATCTAATACTGATTGTGCCCTGATGTACAGCTTTCCATCCAAAATATCCTAATATTGAAAGGATTAAGTGAGAAAGTTTCTTTGGTACACAAAAATTGTGACCAATTTCTAATTTCGCTATAGGAGTGACTAGCCAAATACGACAATTCAGACTTTCTGTTTTACATTAAATATAAGCAAATCAAATCACCTTTTTTATCTTTTTTAAGCAGTCTGTGCCAAATACAAGGTAGAATCTATCTGAGTGTCTCATCTATATGAAAACAAATTACTATTATTACACCAATATTTGGGTGTCTCAAAATCTCTCGTTGAACCTTTAAGTCTACACCCATTAATGTTTTGATGGCCTATGGTAATGGGCCTGTTAGAGGTTAAATAGTCCCTCAAGCTCTGAAGATCCCAAAGTTTTTTAATGAAAGGCTTAAATGTCTGTGCCACGTATCAGGTCGTTCATATCACTGAGCAACAGCATTATTAAGTAGAAAAGACAGCAAGTAAACTGCGCGTCCCCCTGGCAAAGATGCAGATACAAAGGAGCAGTTAGTTGGCACAGTTGGACCTTTGACCTTGGTGTCCGGCGAACCTTTGAACTCAACAACCATATGAAGGAACGCGTATTGCACCTTCGACCCAGTAGGTTGTAATCGGACTTCAACTATTCAAAGACGACAGAAAAACAAAAAACTAACCAAAACGGAACATGAAAAAGTGGACCGTTTGACCTTGTCCATGACTTGACATCATCCACATATGAAGGGAACGGAACCCACCCTATTGCAAATTATCCCCAAAGTCTGGTTTAAAGCGGACTTAAACTTTTCGAAGGAGACGCGAAAAAACGAAAACCTAACCAAATGGAACACCATCATAACATACACATACATATGGAATGCGAACCCTCGCAATATCCCCTCCTGATTTTCAAGCCAGGGGATAATAAAAGGAAGCAGCAGAGTTGTACTAGAATTGTTCTACAGCAATATAGTGCTATCACCCTGTCATATGACACTTTTTGTAATGATAGCTATATAACATCTGTATTAAATGATTAGTAGATTTTACCATATGAATTACCCAAGCTCTTTAAAGGCTGACTAAAGATTTCCCGATGAGGGCGCCCTCCAATTTCAAACAAATCACAATTTACATTTAAAAAAAGACAAAACTTAAAAAAAATAACATGTTGAAATAACACGATCAAATCGAAGTCCCTTCATATAGAAAAATCACACACTTTGTTAAAAAATTCCTGATCCGGAATTTTTGTGATACACAGACTCTATGTCCACTGTTATACTGTGCAAAAAATATTTTTAATTTTTAAATGAAATGGAAAATCCAATTCATCTCTAACCTTAGAATTAAGCATTTAGATGACTACCTAAGTTATAGATGATTATTTTTAATACTACACACCCATCCTAAAATCCGTAGTTTTAATATAACCTGGCTTGACATAAGGCAATGTGGCTCCTTTGTACCTGGTGTTGGCTCTTAAATTGATACCAAAGGCTCAAGTTGGGCAATAAATACTGCCTGTGTTTACACTGAGCCCCTTGACAATACCATGCATTAAGTAAATTAGTATTTGATAATGAGAGTATACTTACCAGGTATTTATCTGGTCCAGTAAGTCTGTGACATTCTGACTCTGCAGTAATCCTATGTGAGATCTACCCAGTAATCTGCGGATTTTCCCTTTTGATTCCGGTTTAGGGACCTTAATCATCACCATGTATGCCTTCATGTTGTACAGCATATCTGATAAAAGAATACAAAAATAAGGCCTTAAAAATAACTTACTTAAGAGCGTCAATATTTATTCAAATTCCTTGTGTATACTTCTGGGATATCAGACGAACGTCCATATTTTGCTCATTGTCATCCTAAGTTCGCCTTCAAATCCATTATTTTTCCAAGAAAAGATAAAACTGCCATTTTAATGACTACCATCAATTATTAGCACGGTAGTGAATGGGCGTTGCAATAGCATTATTGCTACTACCATCAAAGTCTAATTTGCCCATGATACCTTGGTGGTGAGGGTATGGCAAGTGCTTGTTTCTTGTAGTCAGTAAACATGAGTCCCGATATGTACGAACATGGCCATGATACTTTGTGGTTGAGGGTATGCCAAGTGCTGTGTTCTTGTAGCAGTAAACATGATAGATATTTTATCGGAACCTTTCCATGATACTTGGTGGTGAGGTATGCAAGTGCTGTGTTCTTGTAGCAAGTAAACATGATCTTGGTGGTGGGGTATGCAGGGCTGTGTTTCTTTTTAGCAAGTAAACAGATACTTGGTTGTCGAGGGTATGCAATGCTTGTTCTGGTCACACGTTACAAAAAAAACAAATTGAATTACTTGTGGTGAGGGTATGCAAGTGCGGATGTTCTCTGTAAGCAAGTAAACATGATACGTGGTGGTGAGGGTATGCAAGTGCTGTGTTCTTGTAGCAAGTAAACATGATCCGTGGGGTAGGGTATGCAGTGCTGGTTTTCTTGTATCAAGTAACATGATACTTGTGGTGAGGGGATGCAAGTGGCTGTGTTCTTGTAGCAAGTACCTGAATACTTGGTGGTGAGGGTATGCAAGTGCTGTGTTCTTGTAGCAAGTAAACATGACTCCTTTGGTGGTGAGGGTATGCAAGTGCTGTGTTCTTGTAAGGCAATAAACATGATACTTGGTGGTGAGGGTACGCAAGTGCTGTGTCTTGTAGCAGTAAACATGATAGATATGTATCTGAACACCATGAACTTTGGGTGGTGAGGATCTGCAATGCTGTGTTTCTCTTAGTACGCACGTAAACATGACACTAGATATGTATCTGAACATGCACCTAAAGGACCTAAAGTATAACTGAAGCTCTACTCCTTAACCACTTAAATGATTTGACTTCTGATCCTGACAATAATTTATCTTATCTTCCTTCAGTCTTTTTCTTTCTGTTGGGCCAGATCATATCTGTTAAGAACTAAGAAAGGACATGAAACAGTACAGTATAAAGGCCAGAATAGCACTTAACCTTTCCAAAGTATCCAAACAAAGTTCAGTGATGTCAGAAAGGTTCTATTTGATCAAAGGATTGTCCTGAATGGCATAACCAGATTCAATGTGTCCTAACTGTTACAATGAGCATACACACTTCATAGCTCTTCATCTATCACACAGTTTCAGGCTCTCCCACCATATTTGGTTTGCTATCATAATTGGGAGTCTTGAATATTATTAACACAACCACACATTTTGTCTTTGATTTATCAAAAAAAAAAAAACTTGACATCATTATTCTGGCTTAAATTTCCCTTTCTGATGCAAAATCGACAAGTTTTGTGAGTTGGCATGTCAGAAGTCATTTAGCAGCGTTCATTTTTCATACACCAAACACCACAGAATTTCTGCAAAATTATGGTCATAAAAATTTGAATGATCAGACTTTGTCAAATGGCTGGGTGAGAACCAGGCATAGACAGGCGCGCTTTGTTTGGTCTCTTATGCAAATATTCCCCCCCCGCGCAAGATATCTAGCAAAGCACACGATTGTTAACCTTGGGCGATGTTGAACGTGTGGTTACATTGCTTGTGTACCCAATAACAATGTATTTGCCTTATTGGTTTACAACTAGAATTGTCTCTATTATAATTTTTTCTCACTTAATCGTTTCATCTGTCCTGATCCATTCCATTGCGTCTCTTTAATTTTTCTCACTTTTAATCATTCAGCTGGGTCCTGATCCCTTCCATTGCGTCTCTGTATTTTTCTCACCTTTTAATCATTTCAGCTGTCCCTGATCCATTTTTTTTCCCATTGCGTCGCCTTTATTTTTCTCACCTTTATCACTTCCAGCTGGCTCCCTGATCCATACTCCCATGGCATCTCTTCTCTAATTTTTCTCACCTTTTCATCTTTCAGCTGGTCCCTGATCCATTCCCACTGCATCCCTTTCAGCTGCTACAGCATCAAGATATGACGTCCTCCCAAAACTGAAGCTGATCCCATAACGGAGACCTGTCTTTGGCTATTACATGACAAAACATTGTGAATAAAATAAAACCTTTTTGTTAAGCAGTATAATTACAGGTAGCAACGAGAAGATTTCAATATCGCGTTTCCCTTAAAAATCTAAGTACTGATTTTTGCCCTGATGTAAAGCTTTCCATCCAAATCCTAATTTAAAAGGATTTAGCTGAGAAATGTTTCTTTCTGGTACAAAAATTGTTTGAAATTTCTAATTTCGTATAGGACAATACGAAATTCAGCTATTTTTACATTAAAATATAAGCACATCAAAATCACCTTTTTTTCTCTTTTTTTAGACATTGCTGTAGCCCAATACCAGGTAATAAATCTTTGATGGCTAATCTATATGAAATTTCTAGTATTACACAATATTTGGGTGTCTCAAAATCTCTGCGTTGCACCTTAAGTCTACTCACACCGTAATGTTTGATAGGCCTATGGAATGGTCTTTAGAGGTTAAATAGTCCCTCAAGCTCTGAAGATCCCAGTTTTTACTGAAAGGCTTCACCCTAGGCTCTGCCACGTATCTGTCGTGTCATATGCATTTGAGCAACAGCATTATTTAAGTAGAAAAATACGCAAGTAAACTTGCGCGATCCCCCTGGCAAGATGGCCGGTATACACAGGCGGTTAGTTGCACAGTGACCTTTTGACCTTGGTGTGTGACCTTTGGGAATCACACAATGAAGAAACCCGTATTGCACCTTCGCGCCAATTAGGTTTAATCGTACTTCAACTTTTCAAAGACCGACCAGAAAAACAAAAACTAACCAAACTGGAACATGAAATAAGTTGACCTTTTGACCTTGGTGCATGCATTGACATCATCCAATATGAGGAACCCCTATTGCACCTTATCCCCACAGTCTGGTTTAATCGACTAAACACCTTTTCAAGGAGACCGCGAAAAACGAAAACTCCCAACTGCTGGAACACCATACATACACAGCCCATACGGACATGCGCACCCTTCCAATATCCCCCTCTGCTTGTCAAAAGCCAGGGGATAAAAGGAGGCAGCAGAGCTTTTACTAGAATTGTTCTAACACAATATAGTCTAGCTACACCCATGTAAGATGACACTTTTATATCAATAAGCTACCTTATTAACATTTCATCTCAAATTTAGTAGATTTTACCCATGAATTACCCAAGCTCTTTACAGGCTGCACTCAAAGCTTTCCCGATGAGGCGCACTCACTTTTCAAAAATCTGGTTTTTTGTATATACCGCACATCACTTGGATAGTAACTGACCAGTGTGTGAATAACCTCGCTCAAATCGAAGTCGCTTCATATAGAAATCACAACTTGTTAAAAATTCTGACTCCGGAATTTTTGTTATACACAGTAATCACTATGTAATAGCTTAGTCTGTGGCAAATATTTACGGTGCAGAAAATGAAAATCCAATTCACTCATAATTTAAGAATTAAGCCTTTTAGATGACTACCTAAGTTTAGATGATTATCTTTTAATTACTACACACACCCCACAATATATTTTGAAATCTCTGAATCAGCCTTTACATAGAGTAGTCCCCAAACCAATGAATTGCACTAACTACCTAAAAGTGTTGTAAGAAACATAAATTGTCCCAAATGGTTTTTTAATAATATGACATTATTAATAAATTTCACAAGTGGTGACAATGACTATGGAGCCAGTGAATATATACCGGATTATAGCGTCTTACCAATTAGAGCCTCAAACACATAATGTTTTCAAGCATCAGTTCTGCGTGTTTTCTCAATCTGTTGCTATCATAGTTGCCATTGTGGGAACGTAGCCTGCACTCATACACTCTTGGTGCTCCATCTATTGGGGACTCTACGCCTTGTGTCCTGGCTGGATTGTAATCTGTCATAAAAGATTGTTGTAATTTGATTCGGATTAACTCTTTTTCTCTAAACATTATGAACCTTTAATAATGCATGGAATGAAACACTACTATGGCTTACCTGTAAAGTCTGCTAACTGAAGATTAGTACTAACTTGCATTTTATCTTTCTAATGAGATACCCACTCTTCACACATTGATTCAAAATATTGCAAACTCTCTACCATCCTCATACCTCACTGGACATTTTGTGCATCTTGTCATTTTCATCTCAATACAGCCTAACAGCTTAACCTGATAGTCTGATACGTGTCCATCCAGCCCGGTTTGAGTTTTTTTCATCACAGATTCGGCCCAGAATCTCCAATATAGGCCCACCCCTTCTAATATGGGGGGGGGGGGGGGGGGGGGGGGGGGGGGGGCGGGGGGGGGGGAATGTAATTACAGCCGCTTGAAACCATAAAGACAAAATACATCAGCACTTGTTTCACTGGTATCCACAAAACATACCCCTTTGTCTATTGGTAAATCTCACGCCTAGATAGCGAGAGGACGGGATTGAGACCGTTCATTTTTCGTCTCTATTTATTATGCTTGCCAGTTTCCTCGATCCCTATATATAATATGTTGTCTAATTCACATTCATCTGGTTGTGCTCAATTAATTAATCTTTCGCTTGCATTACATTGAGTTTTTCCCTTCGTCGTAGGGGAGTGGACGGGTTGGCGCAAGTATCTTCCTCGCCTTTCACCAAGAATCTCGGGTTCGCTCCCCGGTGGGCTCGTTCTAGGTGGCTTTATGTGAATTTGGTTTCTATGTAGCTTATGTGAATTGGTCTTCTTGATCCTACTCGTTCCCGCAGGTTTTCTCCGGTACTCCTGTTTCCTCCCTGCTTTTTAAAATCGCGGCTGCCTTTCTTGATATCCAACTGTTCTGGTATATGGTTTCTCTGATGTGTTTTTTCGAGTCCGGCCCTCATGGCGCCACACAGCGCCTACGCACATTACGTTGTATGTCACCGCGCTTAAAATACACATTATATTAGCATTATTATTATTATTATAGATTCTAAACGCAGAATCCGTGCACATAGGCCCACCCCTTCTAAATATATACATTAGGGCCACTTGAAACTCTGAATAAATTTCGTCTTAGGTCACATTTCAGATGATGATCCTTTCAACTTTGAATGGCAATTTCTATTACTATAAATTTTACTGCATGCCTTGCTAGAAACGTACTACCCATCACTACTAGCCAGGTTCATCCCATTTTGTGGTACTAAACAAACACGCTTGGGTGACATGGCTGTTATCAGTGGATAGGTAATATACATTACCAAAGGAACCCCATGGAAGACAGTAACTTAAAATATCATCAAAAATTTGAGCTTGTCAAATGGAACATGCATTCTGAATTTGATACCCCAATTTGTAACAATAGGAAGTATTCAACAAGTAGTATTTGATGAAATAAAGACAGACTTCAAGTTGCACTTACCAATGCATCACCACTTAATTGTGCTGGCTCACACACTTTTGAGAACTTTTTCTGTCATAGGTTTTGTGATTATTTTCATCACAGTTCAAGTCAGCTAGCGCAATCCAGTGAATCAGTAATTACACACTTTCAAATTAACACACAAACTCCCAGTCTGAGGATCCAAGTTTTGATAGGGTAGATGCCCTCTGAAGAATCTGAAGTGGGACCAATCAATCCCAATTTCAACTGAAAATGGGATCCACAATTATACCCAGAGATGTAGATATTGCGCCAAATTTGGGAAATTGTCAGCTTTCGGATTGAGAAAATTCCTATTAATCCATCTCTATATCAAATGTGCTGTCTTCCATCAGCCATACCTTTTTGAGGAACAAATTCACTGGACAGCCCTAACTTTTGAACCCCTGATGGCACAACTACCACAACCAAACTTGCATGCCCTCCTTGGGTTTATGTTCCCTGCTACATTTCATTACAAGTCCATCATCAGTAATAAATCCTGAAGTACAACTTTCAGGTTTCTTCATTCAAATTACTAACATATTCAATACTACATCTAACAAATGAGCATCAAGGTAGAATGAACATTTCATTCTTTCAACTGTAGTCAATAACCTCTCAAATCAATTGGCAAAATTTGTATCGCTATGTCCCTAAAATCCGGTTTGTAGATTCTCATGCTATCCAGAGCACATAGGTTCAGTTCACATTAATATTGTGTATATACGAGACTCAGTGAACTGTCATTAGGATGAGCATATTTTATAGTTAAAGTCTTGCACTGAAAGGAATGGGGTCTTTTGGTGTTGATTTGTTTATACTCCTCCCAGGAACTGGCTTACCTAACCCCATTTAGTTCCAATTCACTGTCGGACATTACTGACCGAATGAATGGATGGTAATTTGGTTCTGCGTAATCTTCCCTCTGGCCCTGTACTGCCATCGCTATCACATTCCCACGTGTTCTGAACTATTAAAACTAACCAATTGTACTTGCTTCCGATAACTTGAGTCCATACTAGAAATCTTCTCAGAGAACCGCTCTCTCCTTTGGTGATTTCCTTTGGTCTCGTAGGGGTGCTGGTTTGAGGGGAGGGAGAAGACTGCAATTAAGTCTATTTCAGTCTTGCTATAATGTTATTCCATGTCTATGGTTTCCAACACGTTATTGTTGACAGAGTCCTTAATGATTCATCATATTGTGCCTAGTTATCCAGGCTTAACGACCTTGATTTCAGGGCTTTACCCGTAAGTGGCGTCTCATTCCAGCTGCCATAACACCTGTTTGGAATTTAGAATTATGTCATTATTAGAACAAAAACACTTAATGAGGTACATGCATTATTTAACTATTAGAGTGTCCAAACTGTTTCACTTATATTTAGATTCTTACCTCTCGACAGTTAATTCGAATTTAAAAAAAAAGCTATTATGTCAACCTAACAGTTTTTTAGGATTAAATTCTGTTAATGTCATTTTAAAAAAGAAAAACATTGTCACTTCTTTTATAAGTGTTTGATGAATTTACCCCCCATGGCATTTCACGGAAAACTAGAAGACAAGGTAGGCTTCATTGTATTATTTGATTATTTTCTTTGATAGACTTCGAGAAAATAATATGTGATTCCAAAGCAGGATATTATGCTATTTAGCACATAACAGCTTTCTTGCCATGAGGGTGCACAATTTTCTCCAAATAGCCTAGGTAGTATCTTATTATTAAATTTAAAATTTAATAAAAAGGATAAATTGGTTCAGGTTGCCAAACAATGCATTCCTTTTATTCTGAGAGCACCAAGGTAACAATTTTAAGAATGCCAACCAGCTTTTAATTTGATCATTTTTATCAAATATTGTAACACTCTCAGGGCCACTAAGAAAGCTGCAATAGGCTGAGAACAAACACGGTCAGATGAATCCATATCCTGAATATCTTCAGTACAATTGTATTAATATCAGGTCTTAAAAAAAAAACGTAACAAAATAAAAAAGATTTTTTGAGCTGTGGTGTGTTTACCTTAGTGTGGGAAGAATTTAGTTTGGTGATTTTAGAGCAAAAGGAATATATTTTCTGTATGTAAGGTTTGGTTACTTGTTTACCATGGCCTTTACATGAAAAAGGCTTTGTCTTTCAATGGTGAAGACCCAAAGACTGCCTCTAATCCCCAATTAACCATTAAAATGAGATTTTGGAAAACAGAAAAGCTCATGTTTTTCTCATATCTCAAGTAAAATTAAGATGTGAGAAATGTTTCCTTCGTAGTATTTGGGGGGTTTGGGTTTTATTTTTTTTTTTGGGCGTTTTCGGGGTGGAACTAAAAAACATAACAGTCTCATCCTAAAACATGGCAACCACATATTGTATGGATCATTTTGATGCATATTTAGGCCTTCTATAACCAAACTTACTGGATCGGTTGAATCCTCAAAATTTTAATCGGATTGTTTTGAAGGTAGACTGCCATGTGAAATACAAGCATCATATGAACTACCAACTTTACAGGGAATTAAACGAAAAATACTTCCTTTCGTCAATCTATGTAACAATGCAAACCAATGCTATGACCAAAGGAAGTATGTTTCTTTTACTTTCAATTAAAGGTTGCTACTTTTCCTACACAAGGCAATATAAGAAACAATTAACAAAACCATGACAAAAGTAGTATGATATTGGATGATACATATGAGAAACATCCTCATGCCATGAGGTGACTGTATTGCCCACTGGGAAGATGTGAAGTGAATTGAATCTGGTTATAGGTATGTTATCACGTATGAGATCACGGTGTGTTGTGATATCACAGTATGATGTCATGGTATATATCACATATGATATAAGTTATGGAATTACAGGGATGAAGATAGTAGATATCATGATACAATATCATGGTATGATATCACAAGGATGATATCCTGGTGTGATATCACCCCCCCCTTGGTAACAAGGTTTATAAACATATTATAAAGTATGATATCACGGTGTGATATCATGGTACAATATGATGTAGGATATCATAGCTATGGCAGATGATGTCATCATGGTATGACACAAAATTTAGGACAGAATGATTAACCCAATTCTCTGATCCAAACTGAATTCTAATAATAACCTGATGAATGAGAGGCCCCCCAAACACGTCTGTTTGAAACCTTGTAAAAGATTTATCAAATAAATAATAGTTTCCCATTTTTTGTACTTTCAATTTCTTTCCTGAAACAAATTTTAATGAAAATTTGAATCTGAAATTTTGTTTATTGAATGAATTGTTAAGTGTCTCTCTATCAATTCTTCAAATGTACAAGTTAGAATAAACTTTCTACAGATTTTTGGTAGTTTAATTTGCTTTGTTTTAATCCTTATTACTGAAGATTTTGGAGGAATAGATGACAGCTCTTAAAATACACTTATAAATGGAAAGGTTCTCTGTGAAATTAAATGCACATATTTCCTTCTTATTTGTTTAGGGCTCAATAGAGAAAATTGTATTTCCAAAATTTTAGTTGCTTCTGACTGAGGGTACATGAACAAATGTTCATATCATGGCGCCCCATAGACCACTGTGTATTTCTGTTCATTTACAGACAGAAAAACAAAATTACAAATTTCTTCTAGAGTAAATAAAATCTTAAGGCTAACAGTTCAGATGATATCAAAATCTCAAGCCTGGAGAACAAGGGTGTGGACCACAAAATGTCCCTTTAAAAGAACAACTCCAGGACATATCTGAATTTTTTCAGACATGTATCAGACTAAACAGTCTCAATTAGAACCAAAATTAATAATTAATATCACATGGACAAAAACAATGTTAAATGCTACATCTGAATTAGTAACCTTGAATAGACACAAACTAATTATGATGCTGTATTAATTAATCTCATTCACAGCAGTATACTAACATGTTAGTTAACTTCTAATTGAAATAAAGCTATCAAACATACACTAAACCTCAACTAGATTAAGAAAAACTTCAGATCACATCAAACCACTATAATTAAAGAAGCCATGCAAAAACTGAAAATAATAGGTTAGCTGGGATCAGCCAAAATGCAAACACATGATACATAAAATGAAAAATGCACACTAAAATGAAAGTACAAATTGTAAATGAAAGCGGTGTAAAATGCAAGGCTAAAATTGCAAAAGAAAGATCAAATTTGAGTTTAATTTGTAAGTTGGCCAGCAAGACAAAATTCCCATCATGCAATTGGGCAGTCATCTGATGGTATCCGTCACCAATCCCCACATAAAACAAATACCTGAATGGCCTCATACCCAGGGCATCAATAGGTCGGTATTCTTATGACCTTGATACATGTGGGTTATTGAACTCTGCCCAGGTTATTGTGATAATGCAAGCCGACCACTTTTCCAAAGAGAACATTGAAAAAGAAACTTGAAAATGCTATTTAGAGAAATGTGCCCACATCCCAAGTCCTTCCACAGCCAAATCTAAAATGTGGTCGTGATAGTGACATAAATGCACAATTAATCACAGAACCCAGGGAAGCTTTTCAACACAAGGGTAGGAAATTAAGTGCAACCAAATACTTACAGTATCATTTAACAAAAGCTTTAAAGCAAGAGTTTTGTGCTGTTGTCATGGTAATGACACAATATGGTATTACATGACATTTGAATTGGTGAGTGGGCTGGAATTAGGGTTCGCCTTTGTAAGTGGTTTGGGTCTAAGGTAAGCTGTGGTGCGTGATTTGGGTTTAAGGTAAGCCGTAAACGACAGACAAATTTATTAGACAACAGTGAATACATGACGTCAGGTGGGAAGCAATATTTAACGAAATAGACCAACCAACCTCCTCCTGTTTACGGCAAACAAATGGTAGATCATTTATGGCCGTGTTGATTAATTCCAGTGTCAGGTGCGGCAGCAGGCAGAGCAGAAAAAAAAATAACAAAGCAGAGAAAAATGTAAGAAACACCATGATACAAAATAGTCTCATCCCAAACTGGAACACTTTATATTGGAGACTTCATGACAACAAAATTTACATGAAGCTATTTGTAAATGAAGTATTTTCATTGCTCATTAGAGGTTAAAGTTCACATAAACAGTACACTAAGTAGAGAACTTTGCAGTTGGATGAGAATACTTTGGTAGGTAGTAAGAGATGACAGACAAAACCATTAATGGTTTTAAAGTAAAATATGATATTCCTGTGCCAATGGGTGCATTTTCCATCAATTTTCCCATCTCTAAATTTACAACCTTTCCCATCATTACATACATGGGTTAGTTTGGCTGTTTCTAGTTTTGGTTGTTCTATTGTCCCGTCACTAATCCTGCCTTTAACCCCCACCCTACTTCCCTAAAAACTACTCAACACTAATCCTTAACCCTAATTTTAAAAAATGTGAAAATACAGTCAGATTAAAAATTTGTTGGACACCTGATATGCACACTTTGTGTAACCCAATAAGCTAGGCTGAGCCTTGGCACACATTTTGACAATTATGCATCATGATAATCTTCCTCTGGTTCATTTTGTCCAACAAATTTTTCATCTGACTGTAGATTCTGTTGTGTCCATCTATGCCAGGTTTCCACAACATTCAATGGACATCTTGTACACAATTTTAGCATTAATAAAAAGCAAATCCAAATCACATAGATGCATTAAATGTGTATGATAGTAATTCCACAGTGATGCCCAGGTGAACATTTTGAAAGCAGAAAAGTGTACCAGCCTAAAAAGCTCTTAAGAAGAGTTGTAACACTTCCTATATCTGTTATTTCTAGTCCTTTAATAATACGTTTGTCTGTCTGTGTGTCTGTCCAAGATTATTACCATTGTCTACAGGTTGTTTAGACCTCAAATTTGGTAGGTGGGTATATCTTATGGATGTGTACTCCCAGGAGATTGCAAAAGCCAAAACGTGTTAATTTTTTAGTAATTTATATTATGTTGGAACATTTTGCTCAGATTTCAGTTCACCCTTCATGTGAGGTTGAGAGTTAACGATTCATACAGGTTCAAAGACAGGTAAACCCAGATAGAGATAGGTTTACAGAAAATAAAGGCTGAAGACAATGAGAAAATAGGATACAAATTGAGGATAGGTAACAGAGTAGAGAAGTTTACAAGAAGGGTAAACTGAATCTTATGAGTCTTTACATGTACATCTCATGTGCTCTGTTCAATTATACTTGGGTCCAAATCCAAATTCACTGCTACTGCAACAAATCAATTAAATTGACCTCTCTCATACCTTTTACCATCATGCATCACTCCATTGGCACTATCACTGGCACTGTCATCTAGGTTTATGGCAAATAATGGACTCTTTGTTATTGTGCTTACAATGTTGCTATAGCAACCTTTGTGTAACTTATGGTATTGGTACCTGATATCATGCAACACTCACATGTCAGTTTTGAGCTATGTAAATATTGCTGGGGTGAACTTGTTAACAAGATTTCAACCTTGTTTCACATTTTGCACAATAATTTCTTGGTCATTATACACACACTGGATCTCTGCACTGATTTTATGCATCATCTTGGTAGGATGCACATCTTCTCAAGTGTGCAAGATATTATAACAGCAATGCAACCTCATTTCTTAAGCTAGTCCAGTGGTAGAGTGAAATGGGACAACAGATGAAAGAGATTAGTAACCACACCTTTGGAGTAGCTTCATTACACGATCACCGATCTGTCCATTGTCAAGCAAGACCAGGGTCTGGCAGTGGTGTTTGCAGATTGGGGCCCAGAAGTCCAATGGGTAGTGTAGCAGTGGCTATGGGGTGGGGTGGGTAGTAGTGTAGGTAGGGGCACAAGGAGGAGTGATTATATATAAAACTAAGATGCTGCCAAATGACTACATTTTCACAATAAAAAAAAATAATCTTGACTGACATTCATATGAGGATACTTGCAGTCTCTGAGCATTGTTAAGGAAACATTACTCCCCTATTCACCAATGCATGCATCATGGCCAAGGCTACTCACTGCTTTCACAGTAGCTGTGAGGCCTAATGTAACAGAGATTCATTCTCTTTGGACAAAGTGCCTCTTAACAATGTTCAGAGAACACACAGCATAGTATGCAAGCAAAAGATGATGTTCTAGCATGTTATTCCAGACTCTGATGATCTCAGTTAGATTCTGTTATCATAAAAATCACGTCATATAATTTGACATGGCTCAATCTAATGACAAGCTCGTAATGCTATCAGTCTCTTTATTGAACTTGTTCAGGTAATCCACCAGCTACCACAATTATATTTGATGATAGTCATTTGGCATTTAATTTGAAGTCATTTGGCATTTAATTTGATGTCACTGTAGGTAAACATGCACAAGGCAGTTGGATGCGGAAACCAAAGTCAATAAGCTTCCAAGTTCATTTGGTGGTCATCTGATGGGTCATTCAGTGGTTTTCCGATGGTCATCCAATAATCTTATAGTGGTCATCTAATGGTCTTCTGGTGGTCATCCAATGGTCAAAAGCTACTCTATGCAACCACAATGGCACAGGGAGAAGGAAACAAAGAAAGCACACACCACAAAAACAGCCATTTTACATGCAACACAAAAAAAAATAAGCATCAAACGGCATTCAGCGTGGACTAACTATACAATATATAGCTGTGCTGTGCTGGTCCTGTCTGGGTTACACTGCAAATAAAAAAGCAATTCAAATTATACTAAAATAATTAGCTTGGTTTGCTGCAGGGTGCGAGACTGCGATGGTATGCAAAATTAAATTTTACAACAATCAAATTGGCATACAAAGTAACACCGAGGCCTAAAAATAAACATTGTTTGTTTGCTGTAATTTTACACACCCAAAATTATTCAAAAAAAAAAAACCTTTGATTTTTTGTAAATGGTTTTGAAAAAAAAGAGAAAATCTATCCCAAATCACAGTTTTTATACTTTTGAATCACAGGATAAACTCCCAACTAGGCTTAAGACTTAATTAAAAATCGCCAGTCCATTAACACGTCAACCAACTATTTGTTTATTTCTTTCAAGCCATAATTACTGCAACTATCCAAATCATACACAACTTTCTTAGAACGGAAAAGACTACTTACCCTAATATTTTGCTCAATTACGGCAAACAATTCTATGCCTTTTTAAACCAACATTTGGTAACTTTACTAATAATTTAGATCAAATATTTCCTTATTTGCTACATCATATCTTGGGATATTTTTTAGCTTTTACTGTTGCCCATTTGATAAGCAGTTGTCATAGTGATATTTAAATTCTCTAAGATGTATCCATAAGCAAGCACTGTGTAAATATCCCATAATACAGTACATACACACTTTGACCGTTTTACAGCAAAAGAGTATCTTATATTCACTTTCCCAACATTGTATTTCTTTTTGGTATGATTTTGTTAACTTCTATCTACTAACTGACATCATGAAGTTGTAATCTTAAAAGGAATATTGCTAAATTTTAAGTAACAATGCAAACCAAACTCACCAATTTCCTCTCCAAAATATACCATAAAGTGACCTGATCATACCAATGCAAGTAGGTATAAGTATATCAAAAGCCTTGAATTTTCAACAGCCAGCGAAACGACAATACACATGTGTATGTGTTGGCGTGATACCATTATTGGGTCACTTTACAATGCAATGATGGAATTTTACCTACATGTATATCTCCCTTGTTTGTGGAATGTGGAGCAATTATTAAGAATATGGTGGAGAGTTTCTTTATTGCCACAAAAATTACACTTGATATTTGCACTTTTCCCTCATGTTTTAAGATTTGTAAAAGTAGGCAGATAGTCAATAGATTCCTTTACTGCAAAACAGTCAGCGAACCCACAGTATGCAAGACACAATCTGTGTCGTATGATGTCATCGGGTTACAATGTATTTTGGGATATGTGAAATCTGTGACCTGTGACAATTCTCTGCAACTTACAATCTTTCTCACATGTGAGCAACACAAGAAAAAGAAGTTACACACCATGATAAAAGAAAGTACAATCTTGGGAGATTAAATATGACATACACCCTTTTGTCATAAAATAGAGCTCACCTTTACACCCATGCACAGCCAGATTCTTACACAGTACACCAACTTACTACTTTATTCCTCATTGACAAGGAGGGGGTCAGGTAAGAGTTGATCAGATCATTATTCCCCTGAGAGGTACATGATATTGCCTTAATCAAAAGGCTGTGATGCCATCCACCTTATGTGAAGCCTCCCCAGTATTACTTTCTAGGTAACACTTCTGAAGCAATTGTAATTAATCATTCCCTCTCCCCAGCCTCTCTCTCCCTCTTAATCTCTTTCTTCTCCCTCACCCTCTCATGCAGTAAATTCAAAGGTGCATCTTGGTAGATTATACCCACCCAACCATATATGTAAGCATATTGCAGATATCTTCCTTAATTTGTGTAGCAGGACAACAAATGAACGAATCACGTCATAAGGAGGCTATTCATTCTTACTATCTCAGTGCAATACATTGATTTCCACTAACCCTATCAGAAATAAGATAAAAATGATAAGATTGGGTAGATAAATTAAATTCAGCATAATAATAAAGCTCAACACAGAATAGAGCTACTATTATGAGGTAGTGCCACTTTTGTGGCCCTGTTTCACAAGTTCTGGATGATATCTGTTTTATGCCAATGTATCTGGCTGTGCATGGATTAACATCATTTTAACTTTCACTGACAAGGTTTCCAACCCAGGTACAATATAATGACCTGCATGCACTCCAAGACCAATGAAACCCTTGACTCACTTTATACTCACTTGTTACCACAATCTGCCCGTGCCAAAACCAACTCCAATTCCTCATGTCACTACCATTTTGCAGGTTATTAAATTGCACCCACAAAAAGACAACTAAACACGACTTGGTGATGTCACATAATGCATGCAACTCATCATGCAAACCTAAATAAACATCAAGTGTATGAACCAACCAATTCTAACAAACCCAAGAGGAGCAACTAAATGTTAACCTTTACAAAATCAATCGGGTCTCAATTTGATAAAAAAAATATTTATGTGAATAAGCAAAAAAAGCTAACCCTAATAATAATATGTATGACATCTGACACAAAACAGCATCAGCGCTCATCACTGGCAATCACTTAACCAAGTTTGAATGGTTCATGCATTAATAAGTTACACTGCATTAATGGTCTGACTACCAACGCCCCTGCCCACAAATGAATGGGGTCAAATTCTTTTCAAGGACCTTAAAAATAATGATTGCTAAACTCTCTGCGACTTACAGGCAAAAAATTGTCACTTACAATACAACATTTTGCATTTTACCTATTTTTTTTTTTAGTGTTTTTGAGATGGCTTCCCAAATGACTGCAGGTGACTGTAGGTCATTTGTGAAGCCATCTCAAAAACCACTGACTTTTGTTTTCTGACCTATACAGAATGTATCAGGGTTCAAAGGTTAAACTAACAAAAATATGTTACAGCCAAAATGAGCTTTCCCCCATCTGGGATAATTTCTTGAGTTTAAATTCATCTGTTCTATCCTACACTTATTGGGATGACCTTACAAGTAAAAGCCTCACTAGTACAATAAATTGAAATCCTATAAAATTGTTTACAGACGTTTATATTAAAATACATTGATCAAAGCACTTAACATTTATTTTCCAAACAGGGTGACTCAAAAACATGATCGATATCAAGTAGTTTCAAGACATTTGATTACAAATAGTGTATGACAAAGTGAACAAAAGAAAGCTGTCAGAATGATGGCTGCCTTTTGATATGTTTAACAAATGTTATTTCAAAAATGGTCAATTGTTTTCATCTTTTTCTCAGAGTACGATATATTGGCTCATTTTTTCTCAGTCTAGGGCAAATTTGGTTATTTTTTCTCAGACTAGGACATGTTGAGCTCCCAGCACTCGACAAATCAAACGGATGACTTAAGACATGCCGGTCATCATAAGACTTAGGCAAAACGCTATATTACAGACCAAATCCAAAATCGTTTTCCTTGAAGAGTTAATTATCCTACATATTCTTGAAAGGTGAAATATTACCTTTGCAAACCTTTCAACATTTCTCAACCAAAACGATAGATAAATGCAAGACTCATTTTCAAGCAGTTTGGTGTTCTGTCTCACACATATACTCACAGGACCTCACTTTGAGTCTTATATACTCACAGGAGACCTCAATTTGAGTAACAAGACTTCATATTGACTCAAAATAATTTTTTTTTTTTTTTTTTTTTTTGATTACAAATAGTGTATGACAAAGTGAACAAAAGAAAGCTGTCAGAATGATGGCTGCCTTTTGATATGTTTAACAAATGTTATTTCAAAAATGGTCAATTGTTTTCATTTTTTTCTCAGAGTACGATATATTGGCTCATTTTTTCTCAGTCTAGGGCAAATTTGGTTATTTTTTCTCAGACTAGGACATGTTGAGCTCACAGCACTCGTCAAATCAAACGGATGACTTAAGACAGGGGAGGGCGGCCAAGAAATCCCAATTTCAGACGTCGCCATTGGTTTAACACGTAAAAGTGAAATCTTGACGAAAAATTCTGATTTTTTTATACGTTGTCAAGGAATATTTTCTTATTCCAAAACCGTTGGAGTTGAAGAATCAACTCCACTGGAAGGGTTATTTCTGATTTTTTTTGTATGAATAACGAACGAGGACGAGGTCGTATGTGGGTCATGGAAACACCCATGACCGACCCACATCAAAACACCCAAATTGGTTTGTGGTTTGCACTCCGTATTGCTGTAATTTCTTTTGACATTTTGGTGAGTTGCTATAATAAATGAGGCTTGGCCGCCACCGCCTGACTTAAGACATGCCGGTCATCATAAGACTTAGGCAAAACGCTATATTACAGACCAAATCCAAAATCGTTTTCCTTGAAGAGTTAATTATCCTACATATTCTTGAAAGGTGAAATATTACCTTTGCAAACCTTTCAGCATTTCTCAACCAAAACGATAGATAAATGCAATTAAGACTCATTTTCAAGCAGTTTGGTGTTCTGTCTCACACATATACTCACAGGACCTCACTTTGAGTCTTATATACTCACAGGAGACCTCAATTTGAGTAACAAGACTTCATATTGACTCAAAATAAATCTACTCAGAGGACCTCACTTGAGTCATATATATATACAGGAAACCTCACTTTGAGTCGCCATATTTACTCAAAGGAGACCTCACCAAATTTACATGCAGAGGGCCTCTCTGAGTTGCCATATGTGTTCTCAGGAAGGTTCACCTTTGGCAAAATGAGTTTCTTCTCTCTATATTCTGGACTCCCTGCACACATTTTACTAACAAGAAATTTTCTTTTAAGTTTGAGAAGATCTCCCAAGAAACTAAACCTCTAACAAATGCATCTTAAAGACACAGTCTGCAGTCAAGAACACTTGAGACCACTCATCATTCACACATAACCTCCAACTTGGGCATTAGAAATGCAGGAGAACCACTACAACATACATAAGACATTAACAGGCATACAGGTGGTTGATAATCATGTAGTAGCCATCAAATATATTGGGTCATTTGTCATGCTTAGAAAGTCAACAGAAGTGTAAGGGGTTCATTTAGCTACTGCTTGGACAGTCAGTATTATTTACGACCTTTAGATTTGAGGTTTATAGGGTGCAGATGCATAAGAGACATAATGCTTAACTTTCCACATCTTGTTTTGTAATTCATGTGGCAGGCAAGTGGATTGTATACCACACTGCATTGTTGAACCAAACAATCAACTTTTCAAGACAACTTTATATTTAAGTTTATGAGAGATGAACAAAAACCAAGTTCCAACCTCCATGTCATCAAATAAAGCTGCAAGAACCAGAACACGTCTGCACTACATTCATTCTTAAAACGTTGCTAATAAATTTACATAATAACAATTCCATTCTACCTTTAATTAAAAGCTCAGTTATCACTGGAGCAATTCGAATGTGTGAGCAAATGCCACATGGTGATTATCATTGGTTCTTAACTAAAATTTGATTTGTTGAATCATGATCCTTTACAATATTCCCATTAATCAGCTACTGCAATAAACATGAAATGCTCAATCATGGCTAGTAAAACAAAGAGGAATGGGTGGTCGAGACTAATAACTTAGAAAATAACGGGAGCCATACTAACATAGCCTTCTTGTGTTCACACAACTTTGACAAAACAGCGAACTCTTGCAAACGTGGTACTGACCTGTGACCGCAAGTCCAGCTGCTATGCCAACGGC
Organism: Ophioderma brevispina; assembly: GCA_023653785.1. Classification (NCBI taxonomy): domain Eukaryota; kingdom Metazoa; phylum Echinodermata; class Ophiuroidea; order Amphilepidida; family Ophiodermatidae; genus Ophioderma; species Ophioderma brevispina. Next base: position 30,080 of record JAMKCH010022859.1, read on the forward strand.
CCCATGTACACCTGCGCCTGTAGTCATGCCGATGGGAACCTCCGCATCATCTATCATCTCATAGGAGCTGTCATTACGATTGTCTTCCAGTCGAGGTGAATGCACTATACAAGGGAAGGTGAATAGAGTGCAAACAAATATTACTGGTTTATACTCTCCCTTGCCTGTAGCACAAGATGACTTCATCACTTTACTCACATGCATATCACATATTGCTGTATGCAAGAGTGTTTAATCACTAACTTCAGTACCGACAATTTTATTAATTCATTCCATGCACAGTCATTTTCTACTTCATGGCAGAGTGTGTACATGGAAAGGAATTGATAATACAAATATTGTGTGTGTGTGTTTTTTTTTTTTTTTTTTTTTCACATTTAAGGACAATTGAAATATTTCGTAATTTTACCCCTGTACAAACTTTGCCCCCTTATTTCTGAAAATGCACAAAGGGGATTTTTGGGGACTTTTAGTATATTATTCTAGACACATTTCTGCACCAATTCTGACATTTTCAGCTTGTTCCCAGAAATTTCCACCTTTCCATTGTTTATTTTATTAATACTCTTGGCCTATATCACATATTGCTGTATGCAAGAGTGTTTAATCACTGTAACTTCAGTACCGACAATTTTATTAGTTCATTCCATGCACAGTCATTTTCTACTTCATGGCAGAGTGTGTACATGGAAAGGAATTGATAATACAAATATTGTGTGTGTGTGTGTGGGCTACAGGTATTTTGTGTGTGTGTGTGTGTGCGCACACATGCATGCACATATGTGTGAATCCACCTACTCATCTTTCACTTCATGATTTGTAATTTCAATTTTTAATTGAGTGGTCATAATGACATAACATTCACAATAATTTGTAATTTACCTAATTTCTATTAATAATTAAAATTATCTTTCTTTGAGTTAGTGGTTCTTGAAATGGTTCTTCAGGTGACCCTGCCACCTGAAGAACCATTTTAAGAGCCACTGACCAAAGACTTGGCATAATACAGTTTCCACAGAAGAATTGTGGCCAGCGTATTAGATGCCTGCCGCGTACATCCCGCGTTCAGCGTAAGACACAGCGTACGTGCTTACATCTCATTTACAGAGCTGCATAAGTATGCCCATACATTACAGCGTTGCTACGTGCGTACCAAGTGTTCCACGCTGGCCACGATTTGTAGGAACTGTAGTGTGTTTGATGGGAATTTCTGACTAATGGCAGCTATTGCACTTATGACTTTTTTACATTCACATGACCAAATTTCCTTACCTCTGATACCACTTTGTGCTACTAGTACTAACTGATATGTAATCACAGATAAATCCTACTTGTAAAATTAAATATTTTTTTGTGTTCATACTTTCTTACCTCTCATACCGCCTTCCTCAGTGCTTGTACTGCTACTACTAACTGATATGGAATCACGCTTGCCCCAACCTAGTAAACACAAAATGACAACAAACTCAAAATAGAGACATGGATAAGTAGGATTCTTATTCACTTCTTGCACTCCCAACCTACACTTTGTAGCAACACACACATTTACTGCCGAGTTAACATACCAATAATAGAGTCAGGTCAGGTTTTCTTTGAGGGCCTGCTACTGGTGTCCTGGTAACTAGTACTACCTGTCCCAGGATAGTTGGCGGCTAAAACGGCACCCCCATTTTTTTAGGGAGTAGCAATTTTAGAAGAGTTCTCGAACTGCAACCTCACTAGCTATTTGGATCATATCAAGGCACATTTTAATAAATGACCTTTGACCTAATTAGTATAGTGTGCAGAGTTGGAAGTTATCACTGGCTTTATTTATGACAGTATGTAATAAAAAAAGTAAACATGCACCCCCAGGAAGAGTGCCCATCTCTCTCTGTCCTAACTCCAACGTATGTTGCTGTGAGAGTCGACAAATTTGAACCAAAATGATGCATACATACAGACAGCATGACAGACAGACAGACAAATGCACATACAAACATACACACACACACATTTACAGACAGATTTCAAGGTTTCTGGACATACCCTTGCTTAACCTAAAATTATTACCACAAACTGTTTGGTACTGAAATCAACCTTTCAAATGAGAGCAATTTACCAAACCAAAATTGACAATGACCTTTTAAATCTTCAATTTGTAACCAAATGTACAACCCTCCAATGAAATCATCATTTTACTATGGGCATTCATCATGCACTAGAACAATTTCCTACCACCTATGTGTGTTTGTTTTTATTACCTCACAAACACTGCATCATACTTAGACAATATTCTCCTTTAAAGCAATTCCCTACATCTAGAAGCATGTCATGTACTGGACAGATTATGAAATGCTTTGGGACCCCTTGTCAAAGTGCACTAGATTTCAATTGACAGCAATCCATAGATATAGCTCAATTATTAATTTCTCAAAATAAACTCCTCACCGCTGAGTTAAGGGTCCTTCACCATACGAGTGGCCAGAAAACATTTGCATATGATACGCAAGATTGCATAATGACGGTAATGCGACATGTCTAGACAGAGCGTCTGACAGGAGCACTGTTTGCCTTTGTTGCTATGGTAACCTTTTATATATACAGGCCAAACTACTTAACCAAATCATCATATGAATAATCTGCTAATGGGACATACAGGCATGTGAACTTTAAATTTATAAATGCACCTAAACAAGCCACTGATATGTAAGTCTGGGAGCTAATTTGGAAATGAGTTATCTGATCCAGCATCATGGTTATGGGTCTGAGATGAGGCTCAATTAGTCCAACTGAAATTTCTCTCTGTTAAAAACAAAGCATTTGCATTGGTACCCAGAATATGTTGTGCTGGCAAGGGATGTTTGCAGCAAATGGCTAATAAGAAAAGAAATAAAAACCCTTTGAGATAAAAATAATAAGCAAATAAGGATATTTTTAACTTGTGTGGGAGAAAATTGTGTGTAGCCAAACACCTTTAATACAGCACAATTTGACAGCCCGATCAGAAATCAGAGTTGCTAAAAGTAACCAAAATAGTACTTATTCTCAAATGCATTTCCCAAACAAGTTCAGGTCTCCCATAATCATGACATATTTTTTTAAAACTTTCATGAATTATTTTAACATCTGAAGACAACATGTTCTTGACATATAGGGAATCGCATAACAGAGATAGTAAAGTGGATACAGACAACAGTAAAATCAGTTTCAATGCACCCAGAAGAGGATCCAGATTAAACCTAATCTAAGAGCACCGGTGCCTCATCGGAAAGTCGTGTAAAGCTGTTGGTCCTGTGTATCAGAGGACTTTGTTGCAGACCTCATCGAAATGAGTAGAGGATCATCCCAGGTCTGTTACCTGTACTCATCACTCTAGGTACCAGAGTCCCTTCAAACCCACACTAGACCAGCGTGGAAGAGTAGACCTTAATCCAGCATGGTAACATGTTGAGGCTTCATCCTGCAGTGGACTGACATAGCTGATGATGATGATGATGATGATGACGAGCACAGAACAATCAGGTTGAAACATGTCACACATAAAACAATAATGACTGGCTCAAACAACAACATCTTGAATATTTGTCAGTATTCAATAATACTACAATAACTGTAGTTATTTTCTGATATCACAAACATGACAGAACACACTCTAAAAACATACACACAGATTTTGGCTATTCCAGAAGAATTCTATCTCTCACTTATGGAATGCACAGCTAGAATTGAGTATATGCCCCCCATATAGGGGATATGCCCAATTCCAGTTATACCTTCTATAGCATATGTTCTGGGATAGCCCACGCCCTTCAAAGAGGGCATCATTACGATCACCCATAACACGGCCCTTTCATGGCAATAGGGCATAACTTGAGTTACACCCTTTTGCCTAGAAAGGGCCACCCTGCAATACCAATGCATTATGGGATACATTTTTCTTTTTAAATGTTGAGCCTAAATAATGCTAAAAATATTTTTTTTAAATAAGTATCCCATAATGCATTGTTTTTGCAGGATGACCCTTCCAAGGCAAAAGGGTGTAACTCGAGTTACGCCCTTTTGCCATGAAAGGGCCAAACATCTCTGACAGTCGACTCAGGCTATGCAATACCAAAGGTACATCTGACAAGTTTTAGAAACCAATTTCACAATTTCATCTACAAAATTCATAAATATATACAGACTGTCCCATAAAAAAATGCCACTCTCTTTTCACACTAACTTTGCTGATTAAATTCAAAATTTCATGTTATCAATGACAGCTACAGAAATGTTGCTATAGAAGAGTATAACCATAGTTTCTCTTTTTATCATAGTATGATTTTAATCTTTCACTGTAAAGGAAGCAACAGTTTGTTGCATCTCAGTGTTGAAAATAAAGTATGTCATGGTTTTAATAAGGTATGTACATAAGTGACATTTTTGTTTGAGACACAATGTAATATTGACAATGGTATACAAGCTTGTAGGTCTGGTGGTAATGATGGGGTACTGGGATATCTGGGTAAATACCTTGAGCACTTACACAATCACCCTTACCTTATCTGGGTAAAGTTTTGGCATTATCAACATGGAACATGTTTTCTAGTCAAACAACATTTCTGATTTACCCATTTATATAAACCAACCAACTTGAGATTTTTCATGATGACAAAGCTAACCTCCAGTGTTATGCAATTCTTGCCAACTCAGACCCAAGTCCCAAGAATGCAAATAAAGTATTACAATTAATTCCGTCATGCGCTGTATGATGTTATGCAATGCAGTACTTGACGAAATAAATGGCAATACCTCATTTGCATACTTGGGACTTCTATATTCAACGTCTTTCAATAAATTATTACAAACTCCAGAATTGCAGATATATTCCTGGTTATATGCTCCAATACAAGTTCCATAATCAATTAATGCAATGTTACGTACATACAACCATCCTCCAACAATCCACTATCAACATTGTGCTGATACTAGTTACACTATAACATCCTGTCTCATAACCCAGAACCAGCCGATTTGATTGGTTAAATCAAGGAATGGTGTAATTAGCCAATCAGAGGCATGGTTAAAAAAAGCTTAAAGGTGCATACACATATAGAAGGTCCATCTCGATTGGTTACTCTGAGGGATGTTTCTGTAAAATATTTGCTGTTTTCCAAAGGAATCTACATCAATTTGACAAGGAAACCATTTCTTCCTCAACCAAATTCAAATTACAAGCATTGAAGTCTTTAACATTTCAGCACTGCTTTCTGACACCTAAAGGTTAATAATCATAACATTTATATTATGTAATACAGAACTTGATATCAGACAATTAGGCAATAGTTAACACGATCAGTAAATATTCAAGGGTCAAAGGTTACATTTTCCATGATGCTAAGAGGGCATGCACAGTAAAGAATTTAATTTTGACTAAATATTACCCATTTTATTCCAAACCTGGTAATTCCAAACAGGCAAAAAGTTGATTTTCCATCAAGCTTTTTGTTAATATATCTTTGCTTTTTTTTGGGGGGGGGGGGTAAAAATAGAAGTTTGTGACATTTTAAGAAAATCACTTCAAAAACAAAACCACATTGCTTTAACACACTAAACATGACAACTTTGAATTTCTCAAGGCATTTTTCTTGAGGTACAAGACCATGTTTCCATTTTTCCCTAGTAGGGTGGCTGTATATCTTCTTAATCTCAGAAATGAAATCTCCATTATTATTCTAACTTTGAAAAAAATTTCATTCAAATTGCATTTGAAATCAATGACAATTATTCACGATCAGACAAATTTCAGACAATAGAAAAAAGAAACCAGCATTTCAATTCTAGTCAACTGGTTTGTTAACTATCATGATGCTAATTAAAATACAAGACAAATAGATTATGGGGTCAAACAGGGGTCAACATGGTTATTTCAAGGGATAGAGTGTTATAGTTTAAAACATAGTTATCACATGGTTTAAGGAAAAGAGTGTTACAGTTTATAATATAGTTATCACATGGTTTAAGGGAGAGTGTTATAGTTTATAATATATTTATCACATGGTTTAAAGGAAAGAATGTTAAAGTTTATAATATAGTTATCAGCACAAGCATATTGCTGGTGGTGGGGTGGAGTAAGGACCATTCACTATCATCTACTTAAATGTACTCAAACATGGCTACGTGCAGTATACAGAGAGAATGTGGGCAATTTTGTGTGTGGCAAATTTGATATTCTAATCCATTCAAGTGTTATTCCAGGCTTTTTCACATTTCAAAATGTAGGACAATCTCTGACTGATACAAGGCACACTTAATGAGAATAGCAATCTAGGTTCTAATTCAGTGAGGTAGTCAAATATGGACCAGAAAAGAACTGGATTTTATTTTTGGGGGTGGACATTTTCAAATCCAATTTACATAAGGCAGAGGAATTATGGAGAGAAAAGCTGATAGAAATCAGCCCAAAAGTTACCTGCCTGTTTTCTTGCCTTTGTAATGGTTTGGTTCTTGACTTTTTTATTTAAAGATATGAACTGGCCTACTTTGGATCCAAAATTTTGATTGAAAATGATATTATCTCCTTGAAGATCAATTTGAGTATTATAAATGACAATTCATTTGGGAGGTCCTAAAACTACCTTCCACAAATTTACCAAATCTTAACGAACTTGAGCAAAACCACCAAATGGAGCTACCTTATCACAAATGTTTTAACAATTAACACACAAGACATCAGTAAGGACAGGCATATTGAAACTGAAAACATTTTTCCTATATCTTACAAATTCTGCCACAACAAACCACTCTCTCCATACACCATAGCCATTTCAAATCCAAGCCAAATTATAACACACTACACAAAATACCACTACTTTACCAATTTTAAAAACACCGCTGCCAACCAATACCTACATATACTAATGAAACATAACCAGACAAAAAGAAAATAGAAACGCTTACTCTCTTCTCCGTGCAAAACGTAGTGTAGAGCATGTGCAAATAGTAGAGATAAAAACAAAACAAACACACAAAATCAAGCTGCGTTAGTAAAAAGCGTAAAAAAGTGCAAAAGAATAATTGTATAAAACAAGCCCCATGCATATTGTTAATATGATATGTTCTAAAAAAATCTAAAATTATTGCCATGCATAATTGTTATTGTCTTGTACTTTATTGATTCTGTTATCAATTTGAATTACTATAAATATTTTTTCCAATTCAAATTTTGACAAATTGGATAATGTAGTCAATACAAGAATCAGTAATTCTTGGCATTAACAACATTGTAATAAATGTAAACGTCACAAATGAACCACAGAACTCGATTATGGGTATTTGTTTTATTGTGAAGCATATGTACTTTTAAATGAAAGACCTTGACTGAAATAATATTAGCAAGGTCATATTAATTCAATGTTTGTCTAAAAGCCCTTCAAAAACTCAAAAGTTCATGCAGAATGCTTTTTATTTCAATTTGTATACTGTGTATAAATGATAAATGGCCTTTGAGCCATATATTCCATATATTTCTAAAGGTTAATTTCACATTATCTAAATTATTAATAGACCTTGCATATATTAAATCACATTTAGTTCTCACATGTTAGTGTATATTATATTATTGTTTAAATTAATAAAAGTTCAGGTAAGACAAACAAGACAATGTAACTATGGTGAAATCATTCTCAACTTTACAGTGGCACAGATCAAAATGGGTTTGTTTTCCAGTAATCAAGTTTCTATGAGCGTGTACCTCCAGAATTTAACAAGTTTGAGTTCGGTTTCTTTTGATGGTGTACTTCTTAACCAATTTCATATCCTTATTATTTACGTTTTTTATAATATTTCTTTCTCAAAAAGCCATGAGTGTTTCTTGATATAGTCTAGTATAGAGACCTTGTAATATGTTTCTGTAAGTTCCACATCTACTATGGCTATTAGACTCTGTTCAAGACTTTCAAAGAACAATATGCACCTGGACTGAATGCATTAAAACAGCCCATTAAATGTAGGTCACTTAAACAAAGACACAAGTACTTCGAGGTCACATATTGAATTTATTTGAATGATGATTACCATGGCAACGAGAAACTTTTGTTACAGGATACACACAAGTGAAGTGGATAACCTCTCAAATACAAAATTTGATGTGTCAGAGATTTGTTAGTCAACATCTTGAGCTGCACACCACCATAACTTGTTACATTACTTCTTTTAAAAGATCTATGAAATGGCTTGGATGAACTGTAGATTTTGCTTGCTTAAAATTACTCTGAACATTAGAATTGCTAAATTTGAAATTACATATTATCTTGGATGTCTTAAGTGTATTCCAGAAGAAGAAGAATCTTATTTTGCTCTGGTATACACTATAGACATTGATTGAACAATAACCCCAAAACACTCTCCTGTTCATCTACAGAGTACAGCTATGTACTGAATATTAGTTTGAGATTAGGGAATAACTTGTTCAGTAGCTGTCTATATTGTGTCCCAGTAGAAATAGCTTGTTTGCTATGAAATACACAGTAGACACAGATTGAACAAACCCCTCAATTCATCTACCAAGCCAAAGGTGAAATTACTTCAAACATTTCGATTTAACAGATTTGAGATGAATAGCAGAAACTATCTCACATCATATATCAAATCAGTTGACCAACAAATAATCTTATTCTATGGCATCATAGCTTCCTGCAATCAATGCTACTGAAATCAACCCAGGATGAAAAGTGCCATGCAGCTGAAAATGATATTAGGCTATTCAATTTAAAATTACCACCCCCTCTGAAAGACATCATTTTGATATTTCCCAGCGGGCACATGATGTTGGCACATCAGCAGGTCGAGTTTTTAGAAAATTATGTCTAAAATGCAACTTGATTTGACGCTGTTCCTAGACATCGATTCAATTTGCATTTTCGATGGATATTTCTGAAAACTCTTGACTTGTTTTCGACGTCACAACATTGTTTTGACATCTCTCTAAACGACTATGCCCGCTGGGTTCTACTCCTTTATATGTTTTTTCTTTTTGATTTTCTTTCTATTTTGAAAAAAAATTGATATTGTTTACAATTTAGAATTTTGTCTAACAACAATGCGACTGTCTGAAATTTTCTTGCAAATATATCTGCATCTGCAAAACTAGCTTCATTTGGGATGACTTAGCAACTGAATATCTTCAAGTTGGGGGTGGCAATTTCTAATATGGTAGCCCATTTCACCAGTCACCATGCATGCTTTGATTATTTATTTGGCAGCACCAGCTTTCCTGTTATAATTTGATCAAACTAAATAGACCTCAAACTGACATGAATTGAAACTTGAAAATATACAGACAGACTCTAGATGGACTTGGGTGATTTTAGAGTATACCACTAACTGTGTACTTTAAAGAACACCCCGATAGAGTCCTAAAAGAGTGTCCTCTAAAGTATCCATCAAGTGACAAAGGTAACTCTACAATCGGTACCTTCCTGATTGTGTACACCCCAGGAGGGAATACGGCTGTGCAGCATACCAGCCAAATAAATTCTTGTGAGCAGAATTATAGTATGAATGATGCACACACTATACTCTGGGCCATAATTTCTTGGACATAACAAACGCGCGCGTTGCTCGTTACGCGTACTGCGTCTACGTGCAACGCGATGGTGCGCCGTTTTGGCGGGGAAGCAGGCGTACGTTCTAAACCGTCCAAGAAATTATGAGCCAGAGTATACATCATCTCCAAACGCCTGTCTAAGTCTGCATTTATTTCTAATGTGAGTCCAATTAGTATTGATCAAACTATACAAGCCACCATATTCTCATCTCCAAGGGTCCACAGTTCATCACCCAATATGTACAGTAAGCTTGTAAACCCCACCCACACGCTTTGGCTATATATCATACCCAAAAGGTCAGTTCACTTTTGTACATGGGTTAATGAACTGTGCCATGAAGTTGAGGTTATGGGAGGTAGGCATCCATGGACATCCCCAATATATTGAGGTAATCCCCCAACCAGACTCAATTGACCTTTGATACTGTGACCATCTATTGAGGTCATTTGGGGATATCCTCAAAGCATTTAGGCAGTCTCATGGTTCCATGCCTTATTAGTGTTCTCCTCACCTATAGCAGCAATAAAGTTATCCTCATTTAGACTATGAGTTTCATGCGGCACCCCACCACCACCTGGTTGTAAATACTCAGAAGACCCCGCCCCCTCCTCCGATGGGCTGGGACCCCCCTCAAACCCTACACCACCACCACCTCTCCTACGCTTGTTCTGACCATCGGATGCGTCTTTACCACCTTTGTCAGGCTCCTTGCCAAAGTAGTGCGTGTGAGCCAGTTCAAGGACGGCAAATGCGCTTGCCATGCCTCCAGCGGTGTGGAATTCATAGGAGTGCTCCAGGCCTGCAATGACTTTTTTTTTTTTTTTTTTTTTATATATCATACCCAAAAGGTCAGTTCACTTTTGTACATGGGTTAATGAACTGTGCCATGAAGTTGAGGTTATGGGAGGTAGGCATCCATGGACATCCCCAATATATTGAGGTAATCCCCCAACCAGACTCAATTGACCTTTGATACTGTGACCATCTATTGAGGTCATTTGGGGATATCCTCAAAGCATTTAGGCAGTCTCATGGTTCCATGCCTTATTAGTGTTCTCCTCACCTATAGCAGCAATAAAGTTATCCTCATTTAGACTATGAGTTTCATGCGGCACCCCACCACCACCTGGTTGTAAATACTCAGAAGACCCCGCCCCCTCCTCCGATGGGCTGGGACCCCCCTCAAACCCTACACCACCACCACCTCTCCTACGCTTGTTCTGACCATCGGATGCGTCTTTACCACCTTTGTCAGGCTCCTTGCCAAAGTAGTGCGTGTGAGCCAGTTCAAGGACGGCAAATGCGCTTGCCATGCCTCCAGCGGTGTGGAATTCATAGGAGTGCTCCAGGCCTGCAATGACGGCTTTGAGGACGGACACAAGGCCCTTATAGACAGCTTTGCTCACTTGCTGTAATGAGAGTACACATAAGAACAATGATTAGGTGGCTATTGACAGCTTTGAAGACAGACAAGGCTCTTATAGACAGCTTTGCTCACTTGCTGTAATGAGAGTTAATGAGAGTACACATTAAAAACAGTGATTAGGTGGCTACTGACAGCTTTGAAGACAGAAAAGGCTCTTATAGACAGCTTTGCTAACTTACAGAACAGTAAAATTAACAATGAAAATAGCTTTACTAAACAAAGAAATTAATGAGATTTATTGACTACCCTCTACTGTAAGTACAATCTCAAGCCCATGATATACTACTAGTCGCAGCGAGCAATTGGCACGTGCAACACTGAATTTTGACCATAAGATCAAGGGTTGCGCATGAAACTTTTTTTTTTTTTTTTTTTTTATATATCATACCCAAAAGGTCAGTTCACTTTTGTACATGGGTTAATGAACTGTGCCATGAAGTTGAGGTTATGGGAGGTAGGCATCCATGGACATCCCCAATATATTGAGGTAATCCCCCAACCAGACTCAATTGACCTTTGATACTGTGACCATCTATTGAGGTCATTTGGGGATATCCTCAAAGCATTTAGGCAGTCTCATGGTTCCATGCCTTATTAGTGTTCTCCTCACCTATAGCAGCAATAAAGTTATCCTCATTTAGACTATGAGTTTCATGCGGCACCCCACCACCACCTGGTTGTAAATACTCAGAAGACCCCGCCCCCTCCTCCGATGGGCTGGGACCCCCCTCAAACCCTACACCACCACCACCTCTCCTACGCTTGTTCTGACCATCGGATGCGTCTTTACCACCTTTGTCAGGCTCCTTGCCAAAGTAGTGCGTGTGAGCCAGTTCAAGGACGGCAAATGCGCTTGCCATGCCTCCAGCGGTGTGGAATTCATAGGAGTGCTCCAGGCCTGCAATGACAGCTTTGAGGACGGACACAAGGCCCTTATAGACAGCTTTGCTCACTTGCTGTAATGAGAGTACACATAAGAACAATGATTAGGTGGCTATTGACAGCTTTGAAGACAGAGAAGGCTCTTATAGACAGCTTTGCTAACTTACAGAACAGTAAAATTAACAATGAAAATAGCTTTACTAAACAAAGAAATTAATGAGATTTATTGACTACCCTCTACTGTAAGTACAATCTCAAGCCCATGATATACTACTAGTCGCAGCGAGCAATTGGCACGTGCAACACTGAATTTTGACCATAAGATCAAGGGTTGCGCATGAAACTAGCAAAAGCGCTTGCTGCAAGTGATAGTATATCACCGGCTTCAGAGTGACGATCTTTATAGAATGCCACCTTTACTATACACTTTATTGCAAATTATTAATTTGCTGTGTGTTATTACTATTGGAATCAGTACCCCAAAGACCACTACCACATTAAAATCTTTAATTCCAAATCATGCATTTTTACCACATTTTGAATCAACATGAAAAAATGCATTCAAATGCATCCAAGCAGGCTACTTTATTTTTTTTTTTTTTTTTTTTAAGGCTCTTATAGACAGCTTTGCTAACTTACAGAACAGTAAAATTAACAATGAAAATAGCTTTACTAAACAAAGAAATTAATGAGATTTATTGACTACCCTCTACTGTAAGTACAATCTCAAGCCCATGATATACTACTAGTCGCAGCGAGCAATTGGCACGTGCAACACTGAATTTTGACCATAAGATCAAGGGTTGCGCATGAAACGAGCAAAAGCGCTTGCTGCAAGTGATAGTATATCACCGGCTTCAGAGTGATGATCTTTATAGAATGCCACCTTTACTATGCACTTTATTGCAAATGATTAATTTGCTGTGTGTTATTACTATTGAAATCAGTACCCCAAAGACCACTACCACATTAAAATCTTTAATTCCAAATCATGCATTTTTACCACATTTTGAATCAACATGAAAAAATGCATTCAAATGCATCCAAGCAGGCTACTTTAAAGTCAGTAGTTTTAAAGGGGCACCACCTGATCTGCAGCCTCAATCCCACCGTTCACACCATTGAAACTGAGATTTTGGTGTCATTAGAAACCTTGCATTTTTCTCTCACAACCTAAGGGACTACTTTCCCCCATTTCCTAATTTATTTCCTTCAATATTCCTATGCTATCTCACCGTGTCTTCAATATAATCTTCAGTGACGGTGCTTTCTTGGGGCATCAATTGACTGATGACTTGAGCTCGCAGGTTCTCATTCTGCATGAGTTTCTTGAGACGAGACCAGTTGAGCCATCCCACGTTATTACCTTCCATCACTCCTCTTGTGATCTCCTTGAGAAACTGCTGGTCTTCACTGTTAAGGAGAGAAAGAGACGGGTAAACATTAAAGCTGTTTATATTGAATAACACTGCTACCGATTTAATAACAAATGCTAAGAAATGTTTGGGAGTTAAGAATTATAAAAAGAGAGTCCTAACTGGAGATATAACTGAAAAATTTAAATGAATTAAATTTTAAAGTAGGCACTTGTAGTGCTTTTAGGCCACAAAAATACAAGTCTTACAAACTGCATAGCATAACATGATATACCCCTCTGATATAGTAAACTTACGTCATCCCCGGCAAGATGGCAGTATGGAACATGGCCTCAGATGACCTTTGACCTTGGTCCATGACCTTTGACATCGTCCACACATGAAAGAACCCCTATTGCACCTTAACCCAAAGTCTGGTGTACATCGGACTAAACTTTTCGAAGGAGACGTGACCACCAAGAAACCTTAACCAAACTGAAACACCATACATACGGACATGCCACCGTCACACAAAATCCTCCTCTGCTTTTCAAGCCGGGGAAAAAAAATCTTATTTTAGGTCCATGTCAATTCTATATATTGCAAGCTGTTGAATTATTGACACACCTTAACATGCATCACAATTACAACTAGAAGCAAGCATATCAAGACAGAATTATGTAGCACATTTTGGGTTTTATATACTTCTACAGGTATGTTGAATAACTATACAAATGCATGACTGAACACAATGCCTATACATTTATGTACTGTACTAATTGTCAGTACCATCTGTTTCATTAGCATGGTAGAGTTGTCAAAATAGTTGGAGTTACTTTTGCAAGATATTTTTGTAACATTACTTCTTTGCAAATTGGCCAATCACATTTTCATAAATTTGACAATTCTTTCTTAAGGCGATGAGAAAATAGAATTGGTACTGCAAAAATACTCAAATTCACAAGTGTTAGTGGAAATTTTAACAGCCAGTAGATAGGAGGTTCCCATTTTCTTTGGGTGCCAAATATTGAGATGGCAGAGTGATTTTTATGACCCCTCAATCACAAAATAACTTAATGACCCACAGTTTAGCACCTATGGCCTTAAGTATTTTAAATTTGAGGTGGGTTCTGAGACTACTGCAAGGTATTTATTTCAATATTTTGACACTATTTTGGGTCTATGGAATTTTAAATTTAAAAATAAGTCCCATCCAGTTTTAGTAATACAATTTTATGCCCCTCAATTTTAGTATCACAAAAAATTATAACCCCTCCCCAAAATATCTGGGACAAGGGGTTCCGTTATAGCAGATCAAAGATGCTATAAAAATGTATGCCCCCCACTTTTGAACCTATTCTATTGCTTATATATTAGCAACATAGGTCCATACATTTGTGGAGTACTACATAGAACTTGTATTTATAGCATGCATATAAAACAACTAAACTGACATACAAACAGAATAAAATTTCTTTCAGGGCAAGAAAGATATCATTTTGAAAGCTTTTTATTATGGTAAAGCACAGCTGTCCATGTACCAAGGCATTTTGCCATTAATTAATGCAAAGGCATTTTGCCATTAATTCTTCACTTGATTTATCAACCGATTTCAGCAATTTCGAACTGTTCCTTTACCTCAGTGTAAATTGTTACCTAAAGAAGAACGGTATCACTTATACCATCTCAGATAGACTAGAGTACTTGTGCAGCCAAAAATATTGACAATTTGAAATCACTGTGACAGTAGTATTAAATTGACTTTGTCTGTATCTGCATAGAGATTGAAGGTCATAATCGATATTTTATTATTATTTAAACTTTTGAACTCAGTGACCTGATTAAATTGGGTCTGCTATTAAGGGTAGTGTCAACCCTAGTGCTTTTGTTTTTACACGAATTTCTGATTTTTGCACCATTTTAAACATCACCCTGTGTTCTATCGTTACCAACAAAGGTTATCCAATGCAGACAATCCCGAGTTGTATTTTTTTGCCGATTTAAAACAGGTATTTGACCATTTAAATTCACAAAAACCACATGGTCTTAACGGCGGGAATTTAAGCACATTACACGCCGTCAGGCGCAAGGCGCAGCATCGCGTCGCGTGGTGAATTTTTGCTGCGTAATGAAGCGTGCGCGCGTTTTAATGTACGTTTGCGTGAACGCAACTTGGAAAAACAAAAAATAATATTTGAAAATGTAAACAAAGTGCTAATTTAGACCAGATGAAATTTCAATTTCTTCTGATTTCTGGAGTTGAAGACAAAGGAGGTTTGATTCAATAGTGCATAACGATGTATTTTCATCACTTGCACAACATACTAAATTTTAAAGTTAAAAGGTAAAGTTATTTGAGAAAGAGACAGCTTGAAATGGCGTGAAAAGTCACTTTTTTACTAAAACACGGATTTTCTCAATGTTCAATTTTCGCAAAATTTGGCAAATTTTCAGACAAGATAACTCCAAAAATACCGAAGTAAAAGGCAAGGTTTAACTTTCCTACGATAGCTATCTGTCTTCTCTAGGGACGGTTTTCTCAATTTTTCATTTTTCGATTTCTAACTAAAGATATTATCCAATATATACTCAAATTGTGGATAAGAAAGTTAAAAATCACACTTTTTTGACATGTTTCCTTATATTTCGAAAAGTAAGCTCTATTTTTAAAAAATGAAAAAACCATCCCTAGACAAATTTGTCTTGTTTCTAAAAAATAACATAAGAAATCATGAAAATTCAAATTTTTTTTGTTATGTTGTCTGAAAATTTTGGGGCAAAATCATGTTTTTTTAGTATTTTTCACAAAATACGGAAAGTTTTACATTAATCTGATGCCATCATCGGGTTCATCGTCCAATTTTCTTTCTAGAAATGTATACTTTTACAGACAATCAAATATTTGCGAAGATACAAACCAAAATAGATACTCGGAAGCTCAAGGTTGACACTGCCCTTAAACACAGTAAATTTCAAATTTTCATGCTAAATTAACTTGTCCAAGAGATCCATCATCATTATTCAAGTTAAATAAATTGAATGGAGAAATGGGTTTACTAGAGGCAATCAAGTATATTTGGACAACAAATTATCATACAAGGGTCACAGAAATGACTTTGGCCATCCCAACATTTGGTACCTCTCTTCCAAAGAAATTACTGTCCCTTAATTGCCCTTAACATACCAGCTGATAAGGCCAAGAAAAAAAAAACAAGTTTGTCTCAGAAGACCACACACATTTGTTTAAAGTTGGTCTTTGAAAGCATAAGTTTTTTAGGTTTTACTTCATGTGAATTTGTTTTAATCAGAAAAAAAATGAAAATTTCAAGAAAAAGGGGGCGTCAAAAATTCCAAAAAAAAAATCCGCATTTCACATTAGCCATTTATAAAAAACAAAAAAAAAAAAAACTCATTTTCGCATTGTGATTTTTACATTCTTCTAGAGACAAAATTTGTTGTTTTTTGTGCCTAACCGAATACATAGGGTTGTAAACAAAGAGGTGACAGTCTGTAATTCTTGTAGTCTGTTTCACAAAGCTGTTTTGTCATCATTTCCTATCGTCTGACACTAGATATTTGGTGCATTCTCAATAAGTCTTACAAAAGGGCTTTGGCCTACCGACCTTTTAGGTGTCCTAATTGGTTCCAAACAAATGTGGATATATATATTCTTCAGCATCAAAAATGAAATATTTGTTATACTCAAATACTGATGATAGAATTTTAATATCAAAACCATTTTTAAAATATGAAAAAATTAATGTGATTTAGTGTGAGGTTATAAATAAACTCATTACTTTATAAGTTGATGAGTTCACAGTTATGTGGCAGATGTGGTCAGACTGCCCAAGAGTTGTGGTGCATCCCTCTGTCAAAGGGACAAGCTTTGTGGAAAATGGATTCAAGTATTACAGTACCTATCACATAGGTAAATCATTCAGCTACATTAACACAGGTGTTTCTGACTACACAGAAGGTGTTCATACTATGAATTGGAGACATACATATACCGTTCGGCCTCTCATCAGGTCATAGATTGTTCCTCTTGTCCTTGTCATTAGGTTTAGTTGTTGGAATGGTGACGAATCAGGGAGGATATAACACCAGGGGAGAACGCCTTGTATCTGAAAGAAAACACAGAAAATCACAGTTAATGGTTGAGGAAATTAAGTTTGAATTAGATGTGAAATACGGAAAGGGCCCTGCATGAATTAGAGTCAAGCAGTAGCTTTCATTTATTAGTAGTAATTAGGAGGGGGGATCCGGTTTGGTTCCCACAAATGGGGGTGGTGGCTTAGATTACACCTCACATTCCACAGGTGTGTAGTCAGCAAACTGCTGTGTGAAAGAAATCCCGTGCTGTTCAATTACACCCTTCATGGCCAGCAGCTCTAAACATGTTCAACCACACCAAATACCTCGGCGGGTAACAATCTCATGAATTTTTGCTGCGAACCAAGCCATTGATTCAAGTTACTTTAAGGCAACCAACACCCTAAGTTTTCTGCGTCGTTAACGTCAATATCAGAGACACCAATGTCAAACACAGGCTTTACAACTCTTGTGAGGACCAATCTTGGAGTACAGTAGCACCGTCTGGGATCCGTACACTAGCACCCAGATCAGAAAAGTCGAAATGGTACAACGTCGTGCAGCAAGGTTCGCACTTCACGCTACACTCGCACATCAAGCGTTGATGCTATGATAAAGGAGCTGAGTGGAAAACCTTGGCTGAGAGGCATAGACTGGCAAGACTTGCTATATTTTACAAAATCTATAATCATATGTCGCCATTAATGATTCCAACTACTCATATCCAAGAATCTTCACAATACCCAACGCTGAGAATTAATATGCATTCAAACTTCTTCTAAAGACTACCACAGGAGTCTTATTTCCCCGCACTGTGCGTGATTGGACTCTTCCTCGTCTACAGTTCAGAGTCCCTCCGTAGAATCCATTTAAGAGGGCCATACGGCTGACTACTGGACTCACACAGCCCATCACCAAGCTGCTTGAGCCTTCAGATATGAAGTTTGCACTATTGATTGGATGAAGAGAAGATGTGAGGATTTATTGGAGCAAAAGATAATTGAATGGCTGCGTCAAAATTTTATTTTTTGTTTTTGAAACTAATTTAAAGTTAAAATCATGTGAAAGAAAAGACATAGCCTATGAAAAACATTTCTTTATGCAATGCAGTAACTCCCCCCCCCCCAGTGTGAGGATAACTTACATATGCATTTGATGATGTGTGAAACAACCCTTTAGAAATGGAGAGTGTTTTTCTTCTTCATCGCCTGGCATTGCCCATACTTGAGGGACACAGCTACTACTGCGGATTACAATACGGATCGACTGCACACATTGGAGCATACCCGCTTTATCTGTGCTGCGAACCCCGATGTCGGCGATGACGGCTCCTTCAGATTAGTTGCAATTGTTCCTGTTACTTTCAAGAGCCAAGTCCATAATTCCTTTCAATTAAAGAGGTTTCTTAGTTGATGAAGTTTTGTCTTTGTTGGCGAAGGTGGCGCAGAGGAGTCAGAGAATCTGACCTGAAGAGTGCCTTGACCTTATCGAGGAAAGTAGGATGATGAGCGTCCTGATCTCGATTTTTTGTCTTTTTTCCTCTCTTCTCTGGCTCTTGAGGCAGATGTCGTTCCCCCCAAATGATTTAGAGAATTTTGGGAGTTGGGCTGCCATCTTGGCTCGCATGGAGCTGACTTTGTCCGATGGGTGTCAGAATCATATTGCAGGACTCTCAGCCAGTCGCCGTCTGTGTTTCTCCGCCTGATGTAGTAGTCTGGACCTGAGCAAAATAGTACCAACCTAAAATTTATTAGAAAACAAAAATATTTATTGTAGGGAGTTAACAAGACAACATCTAAGAGTGCTCGATGGGCCTAGTGATGGGAAGTGCACAACACAGTATGTAGGCGTTAAATGAAATACAATGTGCATTGAAGTAAAATATTGGAATACAAACTTGCTATTTTCTCCTTAAGTGGTTACTTGTGGTAAGTTTGTGCAAATCTGTTACCTTTAAGATATCATTGATTCCATGGCAACTTAACTATATTATTCTGAAAAAACCACACGGAACCACTTGATCAATTGTAATAAGATGCCAAAAATGGTTACAGATATAACAATATATGAATTATAGTGAGAGTCCTTCAAGAACAAACACCCACATTACACACTCTTGTGAGGCAACCGGATTCAATACAAAATTTCACCGATTGAATTGTTGAATGTGTGAACGACAGGTTATTGACTGTGGAGTCTCTTTTGACCTATCTGACCATTAAATTGTTTAGTTCTAGTAAGAGTCTAAACCACATTTGCTTTAGCAATCTACACTGATACTGAGTCTAATGAATATGACCATAAGTTCAGTTACTTCCTGGCACTGATAAAAAGGACTGTGATCAGTTGCTAATATAAGTTCAATGTCCCAGAATGCAGATGACATAGATTTTATGACTTTCTATAGGACTTCATATGTGCAGCTGCCAAGGCTATTTTCACAATTACAAAGAAAATCATACATGAAATCAGGTTAAATTTTAACTGTGGTAATTACTTAAAAGGAATTTAATTTTTACACAAACACATGATTTTTTCAGATATAGTTTACTACATAACAAATTTTCCCCCCCCAGATAAATCTGAGAAAATCTATATGATGGATAGTGGCAAAGCCACTCAAGGAAATTACACAAAATGCCTGCCTTGCATCATGCTAGTCAGCTTGCATAATTGATTTTCACAACAAATTTGGCAAATTCACACCAAATTGAAACATTATTTGAAACATAATATAAGGATCCCATGCTTTCTCAAGCCACTAAAATTCATCCTATTTTATTTAAATTTTGAGCAAATTCTACGCGAGGAATGTATTATAAATTTGCAGAAAAATCTTCAAGTAGCTAGTAAATGGCGGACAGTTTCTCCAGCATAATCACATGATATGCTTCACACCTTACTCTGTTTTATCATGAAGCTTTGTTTTGCTTAACAGAATAAAGTACATGATACAAAGGACATGTGTCAAAATTTCTTCATGGGAGTTACCACACAGCTACCACTGAGGAGAAAACATGGTTACCTACCCACTAGACGTACACTCGCCGGCCATGATTTGTGACTTTTTGCCGCATAGACGAATAGTGTACACACACAGAAGCTGTCTTGGCCACTTGTGAGTAGCTACGTGGTTACACCGGTTCTCGGGTGCATGGTATTTCTTATGTCCAATTATGTTTTTTAGATTTATTTTGCATTTCTTATTACATGTGCGGGAATATGGGGATTTTGATGATGCCCAATTCGAATTTCATAATTTTCCTAGGAAATTATCAAAAATGCTAAACAGAGTCCCCCCCCTCTATCCAGCTATCAAAATAGCATCGGAGTAACTGTTGGAGTAGCTAACGTGTAGCTACATGTCTACTCCAGTATTTGTCTACACCAAATGCACCTTTTCTCCACCTACCTGAGCAACTACAGTGTAGCAATTAGGGTAGATACTGTAGAATAGCCATATCATTTTGACGCCCTATCTTGCAGCTACTGCCTCGCATTAGACCAGTTGTGTACTGTGCAGTAGCTGCCACGCTAGGACATGGTGTGGCTTGCCGTATGTAGGCTACTACGCGGATGAGAAAATGGCCGTGGTGGTGTGAAGGGTTATAGTGTAATTATGCCACTATCCTCTAAACATTGTGCAGTTTGCCGTGGCCTTTTGACTGGCTCACTGCTTTCTATTTTGACCCTCAACTTGCAGCATCAATAAGGGAAAGGCATTTTGAGCCATATTAAATAAAACAAAATGACTAGTTGAGTCATCTCCAGTTTCTTGTACTTTCCATTTTTTCCAAAGGTCACTTTCATATGGGGGAAAAGTGCACAAACCAACCTGAACTTATATCTCTCAAGTTACTTATTGATGAAAATCTACCAGTCATCTTGTTTAAACAGATTTTAATATTAAAATTACTCATATATTTAGATCACAAATGCATGAAGCTTATTTACAAAATGATGAATGGTGCTGACAAAAGCACAAAAGTGGTGATCATTAAATATTTATTGTAAACCTAGAGTATAGGGTGGGTAACAAAATCATTTTTAACCTGCCCTAACTTTTGTTTTAGATGCATATCAACTTAATTTTAAGCTTAAAAGAAAGTTATGAAAATGTGTTAATTTGTTGTCCCAGTAAGAAACGACACACACTACTTAACTGCGACAAATGCCGTATGGAACAAATTTTCCAAATTTACCTATCTTTTGAGCCAAAATTAAGTTGATATTACATCTATGACAAAATTTAGGTCAAATTTAAATGGGAAGTTTTTATCCACCCTGCATAGGAAATGAAGCCAGCTTGGCTGTGAACATTTTTGACAGCATAATTAGGATTTGAACTCATCTTAACCCTTTCAAACCCTGGCGGTAGCTGCTATTAACACTTAAGTAAGTAGCTTTTGAAATGGCTTCCAAATGACATTAACAAGTGGTCATTTGGGAAGTCATCTCAAAAATCTCAAATAAAATTGACCTTAGCAGGCTTGTTAGGACTCAGCTCAATGCATGCTAATTCCATATAATGGTCATGAAACTGTATAATTTTGACATTTTTTGAACAAAAATTAACATTTTTGATCCCTATAGAATATAGTCACCTGCAGGTCACCTGTAATGCCTCATATGGTTAAAGGTGCAACGAGAGATTTCACATATGAGATGTCCCTAAAAAAATGAAAATACTGGTTTTTGCCCTGATGTAAAGCTTTCCATCAAAAATAACCCCATGTGAAAGGATTAAGTTGAGAGGTGTTTCTTTGGTACAAAAATTGTGAAATTACTAACTTTGTATAGGCGCAAATACAAAATTCAGCCTATGTTTTACATTGAAATATAAGCAAATCAGAATCACCTTTTTCTCACTTTTAAGACATTTCTGTAGCCAAATACAGGGTAAGAAATCTATTGAGTGTCTAGTTTATATGAAATTACTATTATGACACAATATTTGGGTGCCTAAAAAATCTCTCATTGCACCTTTAAGAAGAGGTCTACATTCAAACACATTGACATATCAGTTGTATTTAAATGATGAGATCTGAGTAGCAGGCAGGACTTTCACATACCATAAACAATCACCAAATCAGGCATAATGATTATTTACAATATGTAATTGAATGGGAAATACAGTGTTCAAATATTTTGACTGACATTTTTTTTTAAATTCAGTTTTAAAAGAGTGGGTTTCCTTCATCTCGCTATTTCTTAAATAAAAACAGGTCCCTCTTCCTTGTATACCTTGAGAAATTCAAATTCCCTTTCATGTCCTTTCAATAATTAATAGGTTGACAACATACAAACTACACTAACACATCCAAGTCAAAAGGACCTAACATTAAAAAGTCAATGAATAAATAAAGCGGCGGTTGCTTAGGAAGTGGGATTAACCTACTTTCATATCGTAAGCCTTAAGATTAAAAGGTTTACTCTCTTGGATATTGTGCAGACAGTCCATATAATGCTATTTAGCCTATATATTAGAATTACTAAACACCAAGAATAGTAAAAGAACTCAAGCTGGGGTCCAAGAAATAAGTGTGCAAGTTCCTTCGAAATTTTGTATAGCAGTTTTGGACAATTTTATCATAAATGTGATGATTTTGTGTAGCAGTTACTTCAAAATGGGTAGCATTTTGCTATGCTAAACAAGGGAATTTGCACACTGCCAAGAATGAGGCAGATCAAGACATGGTACAACCTAACAATTAAATTTTATACTTGAAACTGGAACCTCTGTAAAGTTACAAATCAATCTCTGGATGTACCCAGAGAGTGTTTTGAACCAATCCCTAATGCATTGCAACGTACCTGTATTGTACTGTACAAAGCACATGTCAGTACTCCGGGATAAAAAGTGTTCAAGAATTTTAAGAACCATAAGATATTTCATGATCTTGTCAACAAATTACCTTGTACTAATGCTTTTGTGGGAAAAAATGGTGTAAACGTCAGGGTTTTTATAAAGAATAGGATTTTTGTGGGATCACATGACCTTATTGAGGTAAAATTTCCCAAAACTGGTGTATTGTGGGATGGACTCAATATACGTACCCTCTGGGTGCACCTTTTAAGAATATGTCTTAGAATGTAAGCAAAAAATCATCCCTGTAATGGTAGATTGAGATTTCTGTGTGAGTACAAGCTAAAACCAATGTACACAGTGCGTGTCAACACAATGGAGTGAATTTCAGCATTGTGCCCACGGATGCAAAACCAAAAATGGCAACAAGAAGAAATCAATAAGTGTTGCTTAGTTTATCAGGAAGCAAGGATCTGGTGGATTGAATTGTGCTTATGACTACATTGGCTGTAATACTCTGATTCTGAAGTCAAATCAAATATATGAGATGATATTGGGCCAATTTTGGTTGCACCACTTCCATTTAAATTCAACTTTTTCCCCCCCCCCCAAATATTGTATGTTACTTTTTGCTGAACCAAAATGGTTGAAATGTGTGTATGTGTGTGTGTGTGCGCGCATGCGTACGTTTGTATGCATAAAAGCTGTATGTCTGTTTTTTGACATCACGAACAGCTGTCATCTTACAAGATAACTCTGACCAAGTTGGTTGCCTCTGACTTGAAACTCTGCAGATCCCAATTTGAAGCTACACCTTCAGGAAGAACATTCCATACTGGCCGAGGTTTGGGAAATTTTTTTTTGTGGTTCAATTTGTCATATCAATGAGATCATGGTTTAGTCCAAACAATTTCAATTTTTTTTGACAAAGGTCGAATTTCCTTATTTTAATTACTTACTAATGCAGTTCACCTGTGTGTGACCTTTGACCTCAACAATGTTCTCTGCTCAAGAGCCAACAGTCATTTGGCCAAATTTGGTTGTTCTAGGGCAATTCTCATTCCTCAGCAAATTGACTGTTAGATGAACTTTGACCTGTAGGGGCACTTTGAAAGCCAGATAAGAACTCTCAGACTATCATTTCCACCCATGTGCCAAATTTGGTTGTTCTACAGCATTTCTAAGCAAATTGATGTTTAAATGACCTTTGACTTGCGGGATCACTTTAAGAGCCCGATCACAACCCTCAGACTGTTGTTCTACACCCACGTGCCAAATATTCAGCTCCATGCATCAAAGAACGAGGAAAACACATAGCCGGACGATAACTCTTGCTTTTTTAGTAAAAAAAAATTTAAGTTAGCAGAAAAGAAAAAAAGGTTTACAGAATATTTTGTATTATAACCTTGGCAGATAGACTTTGAAAATAATTGCCTCGGCTGCAATTCACCCATTATTTGGACAGTTTTTCCAATCTCATACATATTATTCAGCTATAATAATGCACCATCATTTATTTCTTAAATAACATTTTGCCTTCTGATTTACAACCTACATAGGCTCATGCCATGATATGACACTAAGAGATGTTAGCAATCTTACAAACTGATGGGACTAATGGATCAAGAAGGTAAAGCAAGAGATCTTATCCAGAAATTTGATATAAAAACACCTCATAAATGATATAACTTATGCCAATTTAAGTTGAGAAATTTTCTTGGTTCAAGCATCAGTGTGTAATGGGGCTCAGGTGTCAAACACACTCAGCAAGGTAAAATTTCCATTTGAACTATGCGATTCATAAATCCTAATGCCTGACCTACATCTTGAACTGTATTGCAAATACTTGTAAAATGCTAATTCCGGCATAAAGGGTAACCGACAAAATTGAACGGGAAAATTTTCCAATTCATTTTACATTTATGATACTGATGGAAACAAAATAACATCCTCAACCTTTTGGGCTCTACAGACAACTAGAGTTAAATATCAATTTTTAAAAAAGTCAAAATCATGCATTTTTTTCATGACTACATTTGGAATCAGCATGAAAAATTCATTAAGTCACAAGGCGGTTCTCGAACCACAAAGGTCCCCCGCTCGTCGTGGTAGTTAAAAGGAGGAAAAGTAACATAACTTAAAGATCACAAGGAGGATTGTGATGGAATCCAGAGAGGATCCTACCAAAGTAGTTTCAATACTGTGGATGACCCCAGGTGACCTTGAAAAATTCTGGTATCAATGTTGACTACACCACCAAGTTTCATGACCATCCATTTGTAGTTGTTTGACCTTGGATAGCCCACATGACCTTGAAATGACCTTCAAAATTTTCAGCACTGAATGTTGACCACACCCACCAAGTTTCATAACCATACAACCATTTGCAGTGAATTGACCTCAGATGACCCCAGATGACCCAGAAATGACCTTGAAAAAATTGGCATAAAATGTTGACTGCACCTAACAGGTTTCATGACCATACAACCATGCATAGTGATTTGACCTTGGATGACCGTGCATGACCTTGAAATGACCTTCAAAATTGTTGGCACTGAATAGTGACCACACCCACCAAGTTTCAATCATCCTACCACATGTTTAGGGATTTGACCTTGAATGACCCCACATGACCTTGAAATGACCTTCAAAATTTTTGGCACTGAATGTTGAGCACAGCCACCAAGTTTCATCATCCTACCACAATTGACAAAGTTTAAAGCAATTTTTGACCACATTTGACCTTTGACCCATGGCACATGACCCATCTCCGAACTCATCCGCCGCCTACTTAAGCGACATATATGGTGCAAAGATGGACACCCATACTTGCTTAGATCAAAAGATATCGTGTTGACAAGGTTTAGAGCAATTTAACCCTATTTTTGGCCATTTTTTACCATATTTTTGACCTCATTTGACCTTTGACCCATGACACATGACCCACTTCGGATCACACCCAGCGTGTACTCAAGATACATCTATGTTGCGAAGATGGACACCCACACTTGCTTAGTTCCAAAGATATCGCGTGGGACACACACACACACGCACGGACGGGGAGCATTTCTATAGTCCCTCTTCGCCAACAAAAGTTGGCGGGGGACCAAAAACAAGCCTAGTCTTAAGTCAGTGGTTTTTAAGATGGCTTCCCAAATAACCTGTGATCATTTGGGAGGCCATTCCAAAAGCACTTTACTTATGTATTACCCAGTGGGGAGGGGACACTCACATATGAAATGGAGATCATGCCAAAAATAGGATATTTGGGTGAGAGACAACCAAATAGCCCATAAATAGGGGTTCTTTGGGTATTGCTGAATTCCTCCTCCCCAAAATGGGGGGTTTGGGGTGAACATTTAGCTAAATTTTCTACAGGTAGGCATCTTTGGGTGAAAATGTTCAAAATCTCCCCCCCCCAAAATAGGGTGTTTGGATGACAGTGGTCAAATTTTCAACAAATACGGTGTCTTTGGGTGACAACAATGCTGAAAATGGGGATCTTTGCATATCATTTTATGTATACGTCTTCTAAGCATTCATATCTTACGATATCAGGAAAGTGGATCCTTAACAATTCCTAAATATAATTTAGAGAATAAAGGTATGATTTTGGGAACCGGTACTCTCTTTACGACGAATTGAACCCAAGGCAATACCATTATTTTAAGTGGAAGAACGAGGCCGGAGGCCGAGTTCAATCATACCTTTATTCTCATTCTTAAACAGCTTTATCATTTTAAGGTCATCTTTAACCCAATTTCGCGATACTTTACGGCTTAAATACAACAAGAAAGGACTGCCATCACCTAGTGACAACAATTGAACAACCCGTTGAACGCAACGATCATACGCAACGAGACGCAACGTTGGCAGGCGCGCGTGAACGTAGCAAAACATGGTATGACGCGAGCGCTTCAACCTAAAGTAACATTAATACGCAGCGCGTACTACCTGGGTTCAATTGTCGAATTGAACCCAGGCATCAGCCAATGAAATTGCTTACATTTTCACAGCTGTTTAAGAATTGGGATTACATACTTTTCATTACTGTGCTGTAAAGTTTTGGAATAGTATCCGTCTAATATCCATAGCACCAATATTTCAATACCAGTTTTCAATCATTATCAAAAAACTTAGGTAATTTTCTTTATGTTCATCATCTCTTTTCATTTGGGAAAGATTAAACAATTTGTATTTTAGTTGAATTGTTGTTGTGCTTTAGATCATTAAAAATTGTTAAAAACATATAACTTTAACAAGGCCCTCTGGGAGAGCAGTACTTAAATACTGTTGAGGCTACTCTGAATAAATAAAATGTAAATAAATAAATAACAGCCTTATATATGCAACACCTTCAAAATAGGAGTGCCCCAGATATATATATATATCCTTTATAACCTGTATAGAATACAGTGCGAGTCAATAAAAACCCTACATTCAGAATAAAAAATAATTAAAGATTTAAGAATTTTTTTTGCTACTGTTTTTGTTATAAAGAAGGATAAACAGGCTTTCAGGAAAACGTTTATTTAGTGTCATTTGGACTTTAGAGGAAGAAGTTATGCCCTATTTGCCCGAGAGACTTAAACCATCCTGTTTGGCCGATTTTGAGCCAAAAAAGATGAATCGTTTACATAGAGTATTATGGTCTTCAGCAGTGATTTGAGTAAAAAATTTTTCCAAATTTTGTCAAACATAGAAGGAGGGAAATAATTGCAGGATTATAAATTATATACCGGAGAATACAAAAGAAAAAATGCTGCGTGAAAAAAATGTTCATTCCCAAATAAGAAGTTAAGATAGCTGGTGTAAGAAGCAGTTTCTTGGTCAGCAAGATTTCATGGTTTTACACAACGGCCACTTAGAAGATGTTGTATTCAGCTTGAAAAACAGTGCAATACTGAATTTTAAATGTTAATTGCAATTTTTTCCCGATAACTTCAGCTTTAGTTCTTCTCATAATAATGGACGCTGAGTCAAATGTATTTGTGCAAAAAATTACCTTAGAGATTTAAACAAAAACACTGGCAGTTTCATTATGTCCATGAACTGATACATTGATATGGAGTGATTTAATAACTGAATCTTTATGATGAAAAATGGTAATTAATTTGTTGAATATATTTACTTATAATTAAGTTACACAATAGACCATTTTATTAAAAATGATATGGTTTTTGTCGAGAGGAAATCGATACCATCTGAAATTGAATGTGTTGGAATGGTCTTTGCTATAATGTGTTATGCCGTATACGGCGGTGTCAGTCTCTCAGCATTGTATGGCTAAAAAGTGGCCAAACAGACTTTTTAGGTCTCTCCGCAACATGACATTGTTCGAACCCCGGGTCCAAAAGACACCAAAGAAAAATTTCTGATGAGCCGGTTTAGCCCTGTAAACAACCAAAGCAAACATTCAAGCAAAAAGTGATGTTTAAGGTTTCAGAAAAAAATATTTTCGGAATGTAGAGGTTTTTATTGACTCACACTGTAATACCAGAGCCAGTTATTAAACACATAAAACAGCCTAAAGGGATTACATGAAATTAAAATGGTGACCCATTTCAATCAGAATAATATTCAAAAATCTTTTTTCAAATCCAGTAGTCTTCTAGGACTGATATTGTTGAGTGAAGTGGGTTGCCTAATATAAGTGACCTATATATATCACTGTTCCTAGGCCTGAAATGTGGGTTATGAATTCATAATGTAGTGGCGGTTTCTTGTCACGCTTGTGTGCAATGGGCATAGGTGTCCGGTAGCTATAAGAGTGCTCTATGAATAATGAGGGCCATGTAAGAGGTTTCAAAATCTCACTCACCTACACCCCCTTTAGGAATTTAGCGAAAATGAATCAATCCATATTGGACATGAGGGGCATATATCACATATAACCATGCAGGGGGGAGGGGGGGGTTGCTGAGTTATAACATTCTCAGTTTTATCATTCCTTATTTTCTACTTATTTACTAACAGCTTTTGAATAGAGACAGAGGCTGCTACCACCTACCAGCAGCAGTGGCGGCACCAGACTTCATTTTCTGGGGGGTAAACAGGGGAAAAGTAACATTTTGGGGGGAGCAAAACTTCCAAATTTTAGCCCAAAATTGCTGATATATGCCTAAATTTGGTGGTTTGGGGCCAAAAATCACTGATTTTTGCCAAAATCCATCATTATTCTTCTGGCCAAACTGGGGGGGGGCAAGAAAAAAAATATCGCCCTTACTAATGTTTTAAATCACACATGAAGTAAATAATCCAGAAATACCGTCTTTACGTAAACAAATTTCGAGCACAACGGAAAATCAAAGCTTGCTTCTCTATGGAGGCCTGTTAGGACAGCAGACAAGTTCAAAACTTTTTGATTTCCTTTTCTACTTGTTTGTCCAATAAACCCTCAAAACATTTTCGGTAGGTGTCCTATAACCTATCAAGTGCAAATTTAGAGAAATTTGTATCCTCAGAAAATCTCCTCGTGCCCCTTTAAGAAAGCCAAGTCAATTGCTGACTTATAGCTATCTCTAACATGAGCTGTTTTGGTAAAATTTCAAATATTTGATACTTTGCCCCTTTTATCTAATGATTGCATATATACTTTTAACTTGCTTTTATTATTTATTTTTAAATCCCATATGTTACAACGGGAAAGGGTTGAAACTGTACCAATATGCACTCATGGTAACAAATGTTGCAATTTTTTTTAATATCTCTTATTTAGACTAGCCTGTCCAATTTTTAAAGTAACTCTTTTTATCAGGTTAATATCACATGTCTGCCTTTAACGATAGCCTGCAAGCCGGGATCAATGAGGCCTGCAAAAGGTGGTGTATGCAGGTACCATGCAGGTCTAACTTGTTCTAGAATACCATTTTTTTTTATAAAAAAGGAAAAATATACGACCAGATAGAAGTACATATACACACATTTCTTGGGAATTCTTCTTAACTCTCCTTGCTTCATTTGTATACATCTATTCCTCCCATATGAGATGAGATTAGCCATCTTGTCCTACATACTAAACTCTAATAGAGATAAGTGGGTCATCAGCTAGTCTATAGAGGGTGTCTCAGAAAAAAATGGTACATTTTTTGACAATTCCGGTAAACAGGAAGAGTACATGTCTTTGAGTACAAACTGTCTGGACTAGTAAATAACAGATTGTGGATGACAAAGTTGGTTCAAAAGTTACAACAGGAATCGTTTAAGTGTGCCAATGGGATTAAGAGTGTCGTGACTTGTAAAGAATAGTATGTGTGTGATAGAATAGTTTAATGGATCAAATCTGTCAAGAAAAGTATCACAATGGAATAATAAGCAAAAAAATACTGGTAGTTGTTGAATATAAGAATTCACAGCTAGTCTTGATGTGGAGACAACAACTGAATAAACAGCAGTCTAGTCTCTAATAGCACTAATTTGCATACATATGCGGATCTTACATTTAGCAGTTACCAAACTACTGCAAGTTAAAAACTTGCAAGATCCCCTGGCAGGGAACAAAAGAATGGGATCAAAGGTCATGACCTCTCACCACAATGGAAATGCACCCCATATCAACCTTGGGCCAGTGGTTCTTCTAATCAAGTTTGGCTGCAATTGGCCTGAGCATTTCTCCAGCAGATACAAACAAGGCGAACTCGGATATACGCGATGCGTAAAATATGTCCCCACCGAATGTCGTGATCACTAACATGCGATAAATGCAACTACAATGTATAATGTCTACAATGTGCACCCGTCCCCCTTCCCAACACCCCACCCGTCTCCCTCCATGACACCCCGCCCGTCCCCCTCCCCGACACCTCACCCCGAGACACCCCACGCCCTCCACGAGACACCTCACCCTACCCCCTCACTGAGATACCTCACTGAGATACCCCACTCCTCCCCAAGACACCACACCCCACCCCTCCCCAAGACACCCCACCCTCCACCTCCCAGAGACACAAATTAGAAAGTCTGGTGCCGCCACTTGTCAGGACACTGGTGACCACAGCACTGAGCAACTATCTATTAGGTGCTCAGCACAGCAGAGATAAATTAAAAACACAAGAATAGATATGTGTGCCCCGGTGGTGTCACTCATATTGACTTTGTGTATGCATGATCGTTCCCTTTTTCGCGAAAAAAGGGTGTATTTTGAAAGTATGTTCGTGAACATAAATGAACACAAATTTTGTAAAAAAAGGGTCCTTTTTTGCGACGATGTACTCGATATTTTTGAAAATGGTAATTTTTTTGTGAATGCGAAAATGTGAAATCCTAGAAATCTTACCACTTTCTCGCTTAATTTAATCCAGTATTACATTTTTGTTATGTTTTTGCCCCAAAATATTCCACAACTCCCTAGGACAAGTCCGCTGAAAGTTCAGGTCGGATCCCGGTTTGTTTACATTTCACGTCATCGCGTAAACAAGGGCTTCCCCAGGTCTTTTATTACCACTGACCTCTATACTGTTTATTACTCCAACTCTGTGCCCAGGCAGAGGACTGCTGATTCCATGGGTCTTTTTATCAAGCTATATCATAATGCAGCCGGTCTGTGGAATCATGACAAGCAGGGTGCTCATGAATTCATCATGGCGCTGGCCATAAAGTCAAGGGCCAAGTTCGTCTCGAAATGCCGCGACTGCGATGAATTTGTGCTGGAATCAGGGTCAATTAAGTGTGCCTATTGCGACTGTCCTCCAGGAGTATGAATGTTTTATATTGTAAAGTGCCTTGACTTTTCTTCTGATGTAATTTCGCTGTATAAGAAACGTCATGATAATAAGGAGCTAACTGTTGTAGCTTGTTGCATGGTTGTGCGCAATGCAAGCAAGGCATTTAGTGACTTAACTCCTGAATTGTTCACACAGGTTATTTATTGGGAAAGATAACTTGATATTTTGAAATTGGGACAATTCAATGTACTTTTCGGTTATTTGAATTCAGTGTACTTTTCTGTTATTTGTTTTCCTCATATACTAGTATTAGGCTTTAAAGATGTATTAAAACAGGTATTAAAGACAACAGAGTTCATCTTTGAAAAGAAAATATGTTTTTGTGTGTGTTCTTGAAATGTCAAAAAAGGGGTGATTTTGTAAAAGTGTACTTGAAATACAAAAAAATACATCGGTCCTCGGACCGCTTGTGTCGCCTGCACATCGCGGTTAGTGAATGATAGGCCTAACATGACCTTTGACCTTGGTATGTGACATTTGACCTCATCAACAAATGAGGGATCCCATGTTGCACCTATGATTCAAGTTTGGTTCCAATTGAACATCAACTTTTCAAATGAGGTCAATTTTACATTTTCAGCCTATTTTACAACTTGACCTCACATGACCTTTGACCTTGGCATGTGACCTTTGACCTCATCAAAAAGTGGGGGATGCCATGTTTCACCTGTGACCCAAGTTTGGTTTAAATCCATTAAAGTATGAGGATATTAGAGGCAAATGTTAACCCTTTTTCACAACAGACATCAACAACAACAACAACAGACATCAACTACAACAGACAACAACAGTGGACAAAGTGATCCCTATGTGTCTTCCTGCCTTAGGGCAGGCGACAGGCGACACAAAAAGGGTTGTTTTTAAAGGTTAATTTGTACCCGTTTTCATGTAAAAAAAGTGGTCAAAATTGCTGAGAATGTACTTGAAACTATGCGAAAAAGGGGGTATTTTTTGACTTGGGGAACGATCATGCATTACGCCTTTGAATAGGAAGTGACACCACCGGGATGTGTGCAACCAGGATCCCGCACCCCAGGGTGTGGAACCTAGGAACGATGCAAGGCACAATGGCAAGGGATTCAGAGGGCCGCTTGAGACCCCGGTGGGGTGTAGGGGCATATGCATTTTCTCGCAATTGAGCCTTATTTCAATGCGCTCTCTCCTTTTCTTTTTTTTTTCTTTTTCTTTTTAATTAGACCCCCGGGGTGCGCATGCTCCCTCTGCACCCCCTGGCTATGCGCATAATGGGAAAAGAGTAACCAAAATAATAGAAGCGGGGAGATAGCATGTTTATTTCTGTTTTTAATTTGCTTGGACCAAAACAATATTACATCTCATCTATGTTTATCGCTAGAGTGGTTGGAGAAATGCAATTTGGAACTTTGAATATTTAGACTTTGTCTTACTGTTCAATAAACCTTTCTAGCAAAACACACAATGTTGTAGTCTTAACCACCCCATGCCTGTCACTTGGAGGACTTCCCCTATCCACATGCCACCCTCGAATCTCAATCCATTTTTGTCGGAGAAGTGAAATGTAGTTGGCAACAATTACATGGAGCCTTTTAGTAAAGTTAATCACCTGAAGGTGTGTAATTAAAAACACACCACACAGGGGACGAAGTGGTAACCAGAGGATGAGGGCTAACCTTAATCCATTAACCATAAATCTGAACTTAAACCCTCACCCTTACCTAACCATGATCAAAATGAAATATAGATTCGTTGGTGTTCCTCTACTGCAAAACTTGATGGCAAGCATAATGGCTGCCAACTATCTTGCACCTAGATGCCAACTTAGAACGACCTGTTTGCCAGAATTGTGCAATCCCCCCATAAAAATGTCCAAGCTATGCACTTTCAATTAGGAATCAGCATGAAAATGCATGTCAAATGAGGTCACCAAAACAAGCCTAGTCTGAGGTTAGTGCAGTCGAGTTGATTCCCAAAATGGACTGGTCTGGTTCAAAATTGCCACTGACATGTGTTAACAAAATCTATCAGCATTAAGAAAGGGTTATTCTAACTTTTCATATGCAACATAAAAATTTTTACTTGAATTAACATATATTTCGCTTTTCGCCTGTAGTGCAATATTAGAGTCCCTTGTCAACCAACAGTCTGCATTATCCATCTCTTGTTGCACACCAAATTATAAAGAAGCCAACTCTAAATATACAAAACATGGACTGTACTGGTGCTTAAGATCTATTTATGAAACGTTTTCAACTGTCTGCAGCCCTTGGAGAGAAGATAATTAAGAAATCTTGCCTTATGTAAACCATGATCTTTCACTCTAAGACTCTTGCCGAGATAATTACATTGCACATATGATTAGCATGAAGTGATATGCTAACAATGAATTACTCTTAGCGGTTGTTTTGTTTCAAAAAAATGTCAAACTGCTTTCACTCGATCGCACTCAATCTCTCCAATCCAAACTTCATAAATGACAAACAATGACTAGCTGAAACATCACAACAGTGAAATTTCATGTTTTCCCAACATTTAAAAGGTGCCCCATTAGGTGATTGTGAGACAAGACAAGCATATACCCAGGGGTCAAACTAGGGAGTCTACAAATTTAGGAAACAAATTAACCTCGTTACAACATGACGCCCTGCCTTTGTGTGTAACATGTTAATGGCGACAGTGCTGTTTTTTTAATTTTCTGTCTGTAATTAGGACAACTTTTTGCCTTTTTTAAATACATTCAGTTACCTTTCTTCATTATTTAATGAGTATTCCAATAAATGCTTTATGTGGGAGAAGAAAATAATTGGATAATTAATCATGCATGGATATTTGTCATTGCATGGTGCATATGTGCGAAAGCTTACGACTGTGTGCTTAGACATTTATGCATGCCTCTGGATTGATTCATTTCAGGGCGGCAGTATATTCATTTTTTTAGAAACAATACTGCAATCAATTTTCCTAATACCCAGAACTGTTTAAAATATGTTCTGCAGTAATGTTTAGGAATTTGGTTGATGTCTGCATATTTGGAGTTTCCCTCATGCCTGGCAAAAATCAATGCACTGGCACTGAATTTTGACCAAATCGCATTAGTCACCAAACTGACATGCATGCATTGAATTTTATGCCAATACACGCAAAGCTAAAATATTCACTTTCATTTACTTCTGTCTTATCAAACATGATTAAGTATAAGGCACTGCAACCCTTTTTAGACAAGGTGAACATTTTCATAATTCACACTTTGGAAATACTGCCATTAACACTTAAAAACTCTGTTTTTTATGGAAGCAAAAAGATACGGTTTACGGTGGTAAGTTCTTTTTATTATAAAAAGCCATAAACTAAAACAGCTCTATTATTAACCTGTTTGACAGTATCTGTGTACTTTTCGCATGCAGCTATACACTTTGGGGGATTCTTGCACCTAAGGCAATAAAGTTTGATGAAGTTTGACATTTTTTTACTTTTGATCTAGAACGAATCCGTTGGACCCACAACTAACCTTGCGCATATGTCAAAGGTTAGAAACAGAATTATAATTTTCCCCCCCTAACTCTCTGGAATGTGGCAGACATGAACTATCACTCACTTTTTTTTTTCATTTTATTTTTTCTATTTAAACAACCCGGGAGCTATCACACATTTGTAACCCTCTCAATTACAAAAGGTTTGAGTGATTAAATATGTGACAGACTGACATGAACCCCTAAAAACGTTAGCTTAAGTGCCGCAAGTGGTGCTTAAGGCGAATGGGGCCAAACAAAGTTTGTACAAGGGTCAAATTTGTAAATTGATCAATCATGTTGAAAAGCACACTATGATATGTGTCTAACCATAAGGATTTCAGAAAGGTATATTTTGTAATATGTACAGTCCTAAAGGTTTCAGAGTTATAGGCCTAAAAACAGGCAAAAATCAATAAAAAGGGTCAATTCAGTTGTACAGGGGCCAATTTTAAAATTGCTTCCGATTTGGATAAAAAACGGTGCAAATTATTCGTGGAGCTCTAGGAATAAAATAAGGAAGAGTTGAGTGTCTCAAATGCTTGCTTAAGAAAGTAGGGGGTAACAATGGACGATGACCTTCTGTGCCCCTACAGCGGAAGGAAAAATAAGCATTTAAGACAGTCACAACTATTACTTATTTTAATTCATGACTCCACCAATAATTGCCACGTTTTTTTATCCCATTGCGAGCAACTTAAAATTTGACCCCTGTACAAATGAAATTGACCCTTATTATGATTTTTTGAGGTTTTTGAGCCTATAACTCGAACCTTTAGGCTTGCTACATATTACAAATATACCTTTTCTGAAACCCTTATGGTTTAGACAACATACATGGTGTGCTTTTCAAATGATTGATCAAGTTACAAATTTGACCCCTGTACAAACTCTGTTTTGGCCCCCTCTCCTTAAGGCACCACTTGCGGCACTAAGAACACGTTTCAGGGATTCGGTCCGTTGTCAAAATATTTATCACTCAAACCTTTTTACTTGAGATGTGTTCACAAATGTGTGCGCTCCGGGTAATTGGTTTTTTCTTCAAAAATCACAATTATGCATTTTATCCAGTATTCAGAATCAGCATAAAATAAATTAAAAGGAGTACTAACATGCTAGTCTTTTCAGTGGCTTTGAAATAGCTTCAATCTGCAAAGCATTCTGGAAAGGCACCAGCCCCAAACTTTGCATACGAGATACACGTCCACACCAAATGTCAAGATTACATTGTTTTCTCCATTCCTTTCACTTGCGATTACCTCTACATCTAAATCGAGCAATTATCCCAGCACCGATATGATATAAGGTAAAAGATCAAAGAATTGGACATCAGAAGCATGTACAAAAATGTTTAAAACAAACACGATGGAATGTTGACTGATTCCCACAGCGCACAGCCAAATATGACAATAGCAGCAGAGCTACAGCATTGTTTGTTTCACATAGGGTGTCACCTGGACCGGTTTTGGTCCAAATAAAGTAAGTGTTTGGTGCAACATTGTTGGTATTACATGTTCCTGACTTTGAGGTATTGTGTAGGATTTGATGCTTGTTTGGTTTCTAGCTGATTATTAAGGAATGGTCAATTTTGGTGAACAAGAATAATAATTCACAGAGTGAGACTTAATCACTAATGAAAGAAACTCTGATATGTATTATATGTTTGGATGTATCGTTTGTACTGCAAAAGGGAAATTTCACACAAATTCACTTTTAAGGCATGTTATGACCTTACTATTAACATGTTGAACAAAGTTGATCACAATTAGCTGGTGTAAAAAAACATCTACAGGAAAAAAATAAGAAAAAAAAATAGGATGGTGACTTTGGATGAGTCGGTCGAATATTGCTCATCATGAATCCAAATTGTCAGGAACAAAAATGATTTTGTGTAGCCCAACAAAAGTGATCCTAACCATGTGCTGCTCTGCCTGATTTGCCACCATCCTGTGGGGAAAAGGAAAACTATTCATCCTCGTTTCCCCAGAAAACCATATGTAATTTCTACTCAACAGATGCTGTGATTAATATGAGTATATATACTTTACTGAACAAATCAAGTGTACACAAAAACTCAGGAAATTCTTCTCTTGAGCAATCTACTGAAGGCAGCAATATAAGAATGACAGCCCTAATGTTCTCGATACAATGAAAAATGGGTGCATACCCTCCGACGTGGTGGCGGCAGTTGAGGCATTCGCCGAGGCTCCTCGTCAGATGACTGCAGACGTGCATTATGGGAAGCATAGAAACAGGGACAAGGTGCGGACAGATCAAATGGGACAAGATGGGATTGCATCAATAAGGTACTGGTATGGATAGAACAGGTAAGAACAGAAAAAGGTGACAGTGGGCAAGGAAAGGAAGTGAGAGAAAAAATACTAACAAGAGAAGGGGACGGAGAGACACACAAGACGGACAAGAAGAGTAAAGAGCAAAGGTGAGAAGAGATAGAGAAGAAGAAAGAGGCAACGGAGTGCAGCCATGGTGGGAAAAAATGACGACAAGCAAGTTAATAAAAGCTCTATGTCTCTATAAGCTCATGTATACATTATTTCTAAACTGTGCAAAGACCTACAATTTAACTAATTCAAATACGTGTCAATATCCATTTAGTTAACTGCAATTCACTGTTTAAAACACTACGATATCTTGTAGAACATCAAAAAGTGCTGAGCAAACGTACTGGTAATCAGTCTTCATCTGAGAATTCTGACTAAAACATCTATGACTACAAACATACTGCTGTACTATAGCACCTCAACTCTGACTTCAACTATTTGCATTTCCTAGTTCTTAATGCATCTCGTAAATTAAATGGTTTCCGTTTTAATTTAACTGAAATAATCAAGCATGGTAAAACATCGTGAAAAAGTAAATCAAACCAAAACTCTTTTTAGTTATTGGTCACAACCAACAATGTTTCAATGATCTTCTTTTCGTAATAATAAACAATAAGTATTTGAATAGGTATGGTCAACCTATTGTATTGCCTCATCCAATGTCAATATTAATGTTAAAATTTAGTCAAATCATTTTATCAAAATGGAATTTGCAGAAAACACTGAAACAGAAGCCAGCGAAAACTATATCACGTGACTTCAGGCCAGTCTGCCACAAGCCTCATCCTGAGAACTTTGGTGAGCACACACAGGATACGAGCGAAGTTCAGGGCGGTGCAGAACGATAGCGTAAAATTAAACATGGCGGCTTCCTTAAAGCGTCTACTGCCTATGAAAATTAAGCATGAAATGGTGTTTTCCTGTAACAATACTCCAATGACCAGGAAAACAATCTGCTTGCTTATTAGCATATTTCATCTATTTGTGCCGACAATCATTCCAATAAACTCCTTAAAAGCTCTATAATTGTGTTGACATTGACAAGCTATAATACCATAGTGGGGCCATCCCTAATGGAAGGTGTATTCAAGTTCAGAGCAAAAACCTGTGGGATTTGTAATCACCTACAATGTCATGGAATTAGAGAAAAACTTAAAGCATATTTTCAAATAACTCAAAGCACATTTAACTGGACAGAGACGGTGCCTCTAGTAAGGTGTAGTAGTGTTTAGCTTACATCAGGTGATGTGAACTAGTATAAGACAGTGTTTATTAATAGCTTACATCAGGTGATGTGGACGCCTCTTGACTGGAGGAGGAGTCCGACTCAGGAAATGAGTAGGCCGAGTCGCTCTGACAGACCTCGGCTGGGATTTGTAACGTGTCTGGCGGGTTGTATATATTGGTATCCATCTCACTCACAGGGCTCACTGGATCCTCTTGGTCCTCTGTAATAGTGGATTAGAGAGACAGACATTAAAGACACTATCAGTGATTTGCTAAATCAGAAAATCAAAAAAATCATCAAAAATCAGATTTTTGTATGTCTGTAAGGGGTATAGGTATCCTAACATACCCTGCAAATGATACGACCAAAAGCAACATAACAAGGACAAAATCGGATGTTTTAGTCATAAGTGTCCGTTCGGACACTTACTACCACACGTAATTGAATGGAGATTCGTATTTTTGAATACTGCCGTTTTCTTCCTTTTCTGTGAATTGTTCAGTTGGAAAAGGTAACATAAGAGAATTCTACAGGCTTATTCTACACTTTTAAGCTATTCCTGCAAATTTCAAATATTTTGACTCTTTCGGATAAATCACTGATAGTGTCTTTAATTGACACAAGGCTCATGGGCTCTTCTGGTTCTTGACATAATATGCTTCAGCACAAGATATGAGTGATGGCTGTATTTGCCTATCTAATGTTCTTGAGTCCACGGCACTAAATTAAATATGGTCCAACTGTTGTGATTTAACAATATGGGAATGCCCCACTATTTGTATCAAATGATTGTTAATTGAAGGTTAGGCGACAAAAATAAAAAACCCTGTTTTACGGGCCTGACCGACCCTGATTTTTCAGTTTTGCAGAATTTTTTTTTTTTTAGTTTTTCCAAAAATCATGTAAAATCAGCCTGTTTTTAGCCCAAATTTATCAATTTTGGCAAATTTTTTTAAGAAAATTTGTTTGTAAAAATTTTTCATTTTTTCTCTTGATTTTTCAGATTTGGAGGCTATTTTAGGCCAATTTTGAGCTTCCAGAAAAGAAAAAAAAAGAAAAAAGAAAAAATTCAGCCGACCGACCCTACTCGAAAAGTCCGCTCGCCCGTAAAACAGGGTTTTCTTTTTTCGTCGCTTTAGCAGAAAATTTCTGATGACCTTGCAAATCATTTTCTGTTGACCAATTATGTAGGATTCCTGGGTCTTTCAGAGATTAAAAATCTATACTCCATTTATCTTCCTCGAGTCAGTGACGTCAATGTTCGCCTTTATACGCGCGTGTGCGTACGTCGGCGCTTTGAATCAATGCTCGCAATTTCGTGCTGCGACTAATGCATTACACACCGATGTCACTGACTCGAGGAAAGCACTATAGCAAAAATTTGACTAGAATTGGTGATGGGTTTGGGTAGTTTAGAACTATCTTTGACCATGCATTATCTTACTAAAATTTGCCTTCACCTTTATTTCCTATTTGCATGAATGCCAAGATAGTGGTCTTCTTTGGCGATGTAAAGCA
Source organism: Ophioderma brevispina (assembly GCA_023653785.1). Lineage (NCBI taxonomy): Eukaryota > Metazoa > Echinodermata > Ophiuroidea > Amphilepidida > Ophiodermatidae > Ophioderma > Ophioderma brevispina. Next base: position 70,506 of record JAMKCH010022859.1, read on the forward strand.
ACAAGTCACTTATATACAAGATAATTGCAATTTGATACCTGCTATAATATTCAGTAAGGCATAGGAGATATATTTTGTTGTGTGGACTCACTAAGGTTGGTGAATTTTCTAATATTTAAATTACAATAATTGGGCATCAGGCATTGAAAGAACCAACCAAGTTAATTTTACCAGCACTTTCTGCCTCATATTTGCAACATTGAGAATTCTGGTAGGCTTAAGGACACTACATTGCCACCATAACAGTATCAGAAGAGTTTATAAATTGGAGAAAATAGCAGGCACATACATCATGGTTCAGGTTCTTCTCTGTTTGTTTTCATCATTCGGCTAAATCAATATAGTTTAATTGTTAGCTTTAGCTGGCTAAAAAACAATTATAGGTGGTATTGCATATGTTAACTGCATCAACCGGTAGCCCAATGGGGCTCTTGAACACTGTTTTGGCAACACTAGCATTAAATCAGGATACGGTTTAGCTGAACTCCAACGATAATAATAACAATATCTCAGCGAGACGTTTGTCGTGGATGGGACTCCAACCTGTGCGACCAATTGGGCTCTGGAACTGCTATTTGGCCACTACTTTACAGAACCCAGTATTGCAAATTCATCAACTTTAAGACACCACAATGGATTCCAAACCTATATTCAGATCCAACACTGACCCACAGATCAACACATAATAAAAAAAAAAAAAAAAAAAAAAAAAAAAATAGTCAGTACGACTCCACTAGAAAACAAGGTCATCGGCTTTGTCCACGTGCCACTAATTACACATGTCCATATGGGTTTATTTGCTGGTAGATGAGCAGTCCCCACCGCTGACCACCAATAATCACAAATCAGACGTCCCACCTGGACTGACCTGCCGCAGTCGTAAACATAAGGCATGGCGGATTAATTACGCATTTAAAAATACACGTTGCAGCTAAGGTAATGGTCTAATGTTGAGATGTACATAGGCAATCAAAGTTAGATTTAACAAAAGATTAAAATGGAAAACGACCAAACCATGACCTGCATATGGTTTTGGGCTACAGCCTGCCATCATTGAATCTAACCAAAAGTTTCCACTTAAAGGGGGATGGCCGATTTAAGGATATGAAGTTTTTATCTTGATAATTGGCCTTCACCCAAAAACCCCACCTGTTTCGCGCCGATATTTCCATGCGTTTTTTCATGTGATAGCATAAAACGTGATTTTGTAAGCCCCATAAGTACGGAAAATGGATATTGTGACCAAATTGGGTAACAATTTTCGCTAATTACTCCAAACCAAACATCCTTTGGCCCTAATATTTTCACAGGGTAAATGCGAAATAGTTCTTTCTTCTGATACCAAAATGTTGACCACTTCCGTTACAATCTGGGCTTCTGGGGACGAGGCTATGAGTGATCCGTGCATGGACCTTTAAAGGGATCACTTTTAAAGTCTCATCTCAACAGAACAAAACAAAGGCTTTCGATATGTTCAAAACAGTCAAACCGGCTCACTGCACCAAGTCATTTAAACACTGAGCATGCAATCATTGGTGCATTAAGCCCAATTCATTTTATCAATATACACAAGTCAAAACAATACAAAATGCTCACAACCCTATATTACACACCACCTGAACCCGTTTGGTTGATATGTCAACACGCTAAGGCTGACTCACAGATTTCGAGATACCATTTTCCTTTGTGTGTAATAAAATTTTATCATCTAGAACAAAGATGTCACCTAAAAGCGCAATGCCAAAGTTACAGATGTATCATATTTTTCATTTTCATGCAGTAAACATTTTATGCACGGTATACAGTGCATGGACCCCGTGTAACAAAAATCCCGGATCCGGAATTTTATATCCAGTTGTGATTTTCTATGTATAATATGAAGGATTTCGATTTGAGCTCGTTATTTCACACAGTGATTAGTATATGGACAATCATTGTGTATATGCAAAAACTTGATTGTTTGGAAAATTGAGTGCGTCCTCATCAGCAAATCTGAGTCACCTCTTATTTATTATTAATATCAGGCCAAACTATACTCCAACCTACCCAGGTACGTCGCCGTGAATTTCGCTGTTCACATGTCAGTTCCGAAATCATCAATGACGGAATAAGATGAACTGCTACTTCCCCCTCCGTCACTCTCCTCTCCGCTCCTCATCCGTTGGATTATAATCCGACCAATGTCCCTTCGCCATTCCTCCACTGCTTTCCTAGGGTCAGTTTCAAAGAACACCTTAAATTGTATTGGTTGCAATTGTTCTGAATACCATTTTCCTTTGTCTCCGATGAGTTGTGGGTCATACCTCCCGGTGTGAATACGCAGGAATGCTTCGTTAGGAATGATGAGTTAGTTGGGGTCAAAGCAAAAATCCCCAAAATATTCAACAGCCTGTCGAAATGATTTTTAAAAAACAAAAATAGCACTTTGATATATTTTTCAATCTTAAATTATACTAGAGAATAAAGCGTAGTGGTTTGAGCCTCTGCCGTGTATCTATCGTGTTATATCACTGGGCGCCAGCATTATTTTAAGTAGAACAGGCGCAGATGAGGGTTGTTTAGCAAATAGTGCTGTCCCCCGTGTGATTGACACGATAGATACACGCAGAGGCTAAAACAATACCTTTACGTTCATTCTTTAACACTTATTCAATGAGAAGCTATTATTAACATATACTAAAATTATGGTAGATTTTATCCAACCATGTCTGAACTACCCAGGCTTTTTAAATCGATCAGTCCGTTTACTCTATGCGCTTTGATTGTCCTGAGCAGCGCATTGTATATCGCGTTGATGTGTACGCGCGTCTGTACCGTGTGAGATCTTCTCATATCACATGGCTAGGAACCAAATGAAATTGCATGTTACAATCTTCAAGTGTTTAAGAATGGTGGTTAGATCATATGGCTGAACGGTACTATACAGTGATGTGATTATCTACAACTGCCAATTTTTGATCTGGCAAATTTTCTCTCAGTAAAACGCATAATTAAAAGTGTAACGCCCTGGCAACAATGGCTCGTTACTCCAGCAGAACCTGCCTCGATTTTATTTCCATTAGTTGTCAAATTATTGGTATAAACAAAAATATAAAAAATCAATATTTTTCTTTTTAATTACCTAAGTTGAAAACTTAGGGCTAAAATATGTTGGGGTTTGATACTATGAGCAAAAAAGTGTCCTATTTGTTCGACTAATATTACATCTCAATGTTCATTAAATTAACATTTTCTAAGCCTTCTTTGGCTACAAAATAACATTTTTAGCTCGCATAACAAAACAGATTGAAATATCGGTGTGACACTTTTACAGATCGATATTTGAGGTCAAGGTAATTCAACAAAAATGAAAACTTTATTAATTTTTTAAAATTAGGCACCCCTTATTTATGGTAATCCACTCTTGTAATTTTAAACTAGGAACAAAATCAAACTGCAAGTTTATCAGTTGTTATGCACCTGAAAGTCTTGGGACACTAAGATATTAATTTTTTTACTTTACTGGTGTTCTTGCTAATCTCTCTGTAAATGAGACTGACCGTAGCGGGACGACAGAAAACTCTGTGCTGAAACTCCACCACAGGGCGTGGATGTAACCTAAGTGTTCGTGTGTGTTCAGTTATATGAGCGAGCACATTAGGCGAGTTGAAATACCGCACCATGGCTTCACGTGTGGCAACGTCCACCGAATCAACGTCATTGCCAAAGATGAATGGATGGAAGCCATTCATTGTTTTTGAGATTCATGTCGACTGTTGTGTTCCACCTCACGACTGCTTGTTCAAAATCTTATTGGAGGGGGGCTCAACGTCAATTCTTGCAATGCTGAGATAAAAATACAAATTATTTTTTAAATGTAAAGAGGGTTCACTGAAATAAATCCACACTGACCTTCTTTGAACGCAATTTTGACATAAAATAATCAATTGTCTGACATTGCCTATAATAAACTGAATTCCTCTCCCATGACTGCTTCTTTCTTTCTGCATACAGCTGAAATATAAATCCACCTGCACCTGTTGGAAAAAAAAACATGGCTGTAAAAAAATGAGATAAGGAAAATTAGGCCATTTTATCAGATATTTGGTTAGGCTTAACATTTCAAGAGGAATTCAGGTTTTGACCAATTCATTTTGCTAGCAATGAACACATACAGCAGAGACTTGGACACTGGCTCATAATTACTTGTGATGGCGAATGAGTTTCAAGCATATTGCAAAACGTGGCACATAGGAGTACAAAAACATTACAAATTACTCCTATAGGTCAAAATCACTAATCTTTACTCACTTTAATTGCTTAAACCTGTTTTTTCCTGATTTGAATTCTTGGGGGGGGGGCTTTTTTTAAGTTTTTTATTTTTTTCTTGTTTTATTAATTAATATTAAAGGGGCTTTTCCGTGATCCACAGCCTCTTCTCCCCGACTTACCTAAAAAATTTGGAGATTTTAATCATCTGAACCGTGAGCCTAAGTAATCCACGTGTGCCCCATCTTATGTGCAAATTTGGTCGCATCTGTAAGAAATTCGCAATTTGTATTTTCTGTCCGTAATCGGACAGAAATTACAGCACAGTAGCCTATGGGACCGTGGAAACGAACAATTGCTCATAACACAAAACCGCAAGATCGGGATCAGCTCAAATTTTGGGAATAAGCTTTTCTCAAGGATATCTAGTGATCAATGAATAATATAGAAGGTGCTGAAATCACGAAATGCACCTTTAATATATTAATATCACCAATCATGATCACAAATTTATAATTTTGAATCTTGCCAATTCTGAGGTGGGAAAGGCTACAAATGTAGCAGTTTGGGACTGGGAAAATAAACATGAATAATTTGACCTCTGGATGACCTTTGATCCTGCTTGATCTCATTTTGATTTTTCACAAATTCATCTGATACAAGATTATTTCACTTAAACTGGGAATGTTTCAGATAAAATGGGCAAACTTGAAAAAAAATATAAACTAACTCAATATATAATGGCAAATATGCAAATAAGGTCACATAGCAGCGGTTCAACATGTTCTCAACATCAGTAATCCGTCTGTGTAGATCTGCAATCAGCCAACCAAAACAACTGGGTTAAATAAAATGACCTAGTTCCATGTATTGCATAATCAATTGCCCATGAAATGTACATGAATTTGATACAGAATGAAAGCAGCACACATGTACATTTTATCCAGATTTTATTGCCATTTTTCTGTTTATGAATTGATATACAAAAGCTTCACTCTGAAAATTACACCAAACCAGAGATGAAATGCCAAACACAGAACGACAATACAAAAATTATGATCAACTGTGATTTGGGGAATAACCTTTTCTCAAGGATATCCAGTGAACTATTAACAAAACAGAACATGCTAAAATTACCATAACACCTTTAAAAAACAACCTTGGAATAGACCATGTCCAATTCAAAACTGACTTTTAGTGTGTGACCTCTCAATTTACTCATATTTCTTGAAAAAAAATTGTCCACAGATTCCTCTTGCAGAAATGATGGTCATCATTTACAAAATAACAAAGCATCGGCGCCTACCGTTTTCAATGCACATCCATGTTCAGACACAATCATATTCAGCAACAAATTTATCATCCCCACATGGTCTAATTAGAGTGTGTTGACAGTGATAATAAAGACTGTGTGTGGGTGTTAGGTATGGGTACCAGTGTATGAGTGATAGTCTTCTTAGTCTGTGACACAGACTAGAATACATGTTGGGTACTATGGGTGTTAGGTATGGGTACCAGAGTATGAGTGATAGTCTTCTTAGTCTGTGACACAGACTAGGATACATGTTGGGTACTATGGGTGTTAGGTATGGGTACCAGAGTATGAGTGATAGTCTTCTAGTCTGTTAAACAGACTAGAATACATGTTGGGTACTATGGGTGTTAGGTATGGGTACCAGAGTATGAGTGATAGTCTTCTTAGTCTGTGACACAGACTAGAATACATGTTGGGTACTATGGGTGTTAGGTATGGGTACCAGAGTATGAGTGATAGTCTTCTTAGTCTGTGACACAGACTAGAATACATGTTGGGTACTATGGTATGACAGTTGTTCTATAGCCTGTGTCACACATTTCTTCCAAACACACAGACACTAGCAGTTTATAGGACAGGGGGTCTAGGCTGCCTGCCTTTGTCTGCCTTTTATACAAGGGACTACAAAATCAACAAACATAAGGATGAAGCCATTATCCTTATAATCATTATTTTAACCCAACACGTCACAGGCTGCTCGCAACAACACGTCCCCTGGGAATGCAAGGCACCACGAAAGTATCTCCTGAAGTCCCCAGAGCATTTTTAAAAAAGGTTAACCGAGTTATACGGACGGACACCCAGAATTTAGACTAGTATTTGGCCTCCATGAACATTCGTTCAGGTGACACAAGAAAAATTACATTTTTTTTAAAATTTTGGCATAATCTTTTAGATTTATTTTTTTTTGTAATTGTGGGATAATTAATGATGCCTGCTACTCCTTTCTTATTCATAGGATGTATGACATGCATAGTGAGCAATGCCGACAAAAGCAATCTAAAATTCCACAGAGATTAAGGGCACAAGGCTTCATACATGACACCATTAAAAAAATCCATCCTTGGATGAACATTATTGGCTCCTCTATACTGTACCTTTGCAGCTAATAAGCATGTGAATTTGACAGACTAGCATGCAATTTTATCAAACTTTTTGCATCTTAATGCACACATAAATTGCAATACCCCGACTCTCCTGAACGCAATTGAACACTTCCAAATTCCGATTTTGAGCATCCATTTTGGGGGGCGGAATTTTGCTTTATAAGTCTCCATTATTATGTATTATGTCTAAATATTGTTTACATGACCGGTTTCCTATAAAATGATCCAGTATCCAATGAGACAAATCCCATTCAACTTGAATAGAAGATGTGATACAGTGACAATATACTTAGGCTGATTGAATGCTTTCAAAGGCTTAGCGTGATATCAACTGATAGTAGTATTTGCTCATAGTTAGTCTCCAGAGTTGTAAATTGAGTCCATCCCACAATGCACAAGTTTGGAGAAATTTCACCCAATAGTCACATAATCCCACAAAAAATCCCTATTCTTCACACATAAAAAATGACTTTTACACTCATTTATAAAGCCCACAGATGCTAGCACTTGAGGAATTTTATCATGATTATTAAATGGTTTGTGCTCTTAAAAAAACTTCCTTAAACACTTAACCCTAAGTACTGACATGGTTTTAGTACAGTACAACACATTGCAATGCATTATGGGATTGGTTCAAAACATTCTCTGGATAGTGTTAATGGATAACGCCATTAGAGAGCATATTGTATTAACTAGAGTTTAAGGAACTATCACAACCACTGATCATAAACCCTGCAAAGTTTTTTGAAGTCTTTAAACTATCTGGTTGCAAAGTTATAAACTATTTGAAGGACACGTTCTATTTTCTGCCATTTTTCAATATTTTTTAAACTGATTTTAATCCACCATTCCACCAGCTGGGTGTGTAGCACTCCACAATGGTATGTTAAAGAAAATTGCAATTTGTGCATTGCCAAACTTCTCAATAACAGTCAGACCAAAAAATGGTCCAAATAAACCAACCCAGATTTACTGATTTGTGGAAAATGGAATCTTTGTAATTGACAAGAATTGAATATGGACTGACCAAAAAGCAGTGGAAATATATATAAATTTTTTTTTCACCTTCAAATCCAAAATGTCATGCATAATTTTTTTTATAATCTTCCTTTTGCTGCTTTCCCTTTAACTTTTTTCCCTTTTATACTTGCAGACTTAAATAATATCAAAAAAATGCGCAAGTAAACTTGCGTCACCCCCTGGGCAAGATGGCAATCTGGAACATGACCTCCAGATCACCTTTGACAACATCCACATATGAACATGAAACCTAACCCCAAGTCTGGTATGAATCGGACTCCAAACTTTTCGAACAGTCATGAAAATGAAAACCTAACCAAACTGGAACACACATACTACACTACAGACATGACCTCAGATAACCGTTGACCTTGGTCTATGACCTTTGACATCATCCACATAGAAGGAACCCTACTGCCCTTAACCCAAGCCTGGGTTAAATCGGACTTAAACTTTTCGAACAAGACGGGAAACACGAAAACCTAACCAACTGAAACACAACACATCACACAATTCGGACATGCGCGCTCGCAAATCCCCCTACTGCTTTTCAAGCTGGGTGATAAAAAAGCCCAAATCAACCAAAATACAAAAGTCATTCGCTTCCCTTTATGTGTTTCATTTGTTACCAAGTCTTATTTACCTGCTTGCGATGTGGGGTTCTTTAGTGTGGTTCCCGTCTGGTTCATGTAAAAAGGTTTATTATGTTTATTTGGTACCAATCTATTTACCCCTGCCTGAGATGTGTATTCAGGTGGTCCCTCCCCCTCTGGTTCAAGGTAATAAGGTTATTATGTTTATATGTTACCAAGTCTATTTACCTGCCTGAGATGTGTATCAGGGGTGGTTCCCTCGGGTTCATGTAAAAGGTTTATTTATTTTATTTTATTGTTACCAGTCTTATTTACCTGCTTGAGATGTTCCTTAAGTGTGGTTCCCTCTGGTTCAGGATAAGGTTTAATTATGTTTTATTTGTTACCAAGCTAATTTCCTGCTTGAGATGTTTGTATTCAGGTGGTCCCTCTGGTTCAGGTAATAAGGGTTTATTTGTTTATTTGTTACCAAGTCTATTACCTGCCTGAATGTGTATTCGTGGTGGTTCCTCTGTTCAGAGAATAAGGGTTTATCATGTTTTATTTGTTAACCAAGTCTTTAGTTACCTGCTTGAATGTGTCTTTATGTGGTTCCTTCTTATTCATGTATAGGGTGTATTATGGTTTATTTGTTACCAGTCATTTACACCTCCGAGATGTGTTCATGTGGTTCCCTCGGTTCATGTAATAAGGGTTTATTATGTTTATTTGTTACCAAGTCTATTTACCTTCCTGGATGTGTATTCAGGGTGGGTCCCTCTGGTTCATGTAATAAAGGGGGTTTATTATGTTTATTTGTTACCAAGTTCTTTTACCTGCTTGAGATGTGTATTCAGGGTGGTTCCCTCGGTTCTGTTATAAGGGTTTATTATGTTTAGTTTGTGACCAAGTCTATTTCACCTGCTAGAATGTGTTTCAGGGTGGTTCCTCTGGTTCAGGTATAAGGGTTATTTATGTTTATTTGTACCAAGTCGAGTTACTGCCTGAGATGTGTATTCAGGGTGGTTCCCTCTGGTTCATGTAATAAGGGTTTATTATGGGTTTTTGTTACCCGTCTTTTCTGCTGAGATGTGTATCGGGTGGTTCCCCCTCTGGTTCATGTAATAAGGGTTTATTATTTTTTTGTTCCAAGTCTATTTACCTGCTTGAGATGTGTCTTTGTGTGTTTTCCTTTGGTTCAGTAAAAGGGGTTTATTTGTTTATTTGTTACCAATCTTATTTACCTGCTTGAGATGTTCGTTAGGGGGTTCCGTCTTATTCATGTATAAGGGTTTAGTATGTGTATTTGTTACCAAGTCTATTACCTCCTGAGATTGTTTCAGGGTGGTTCCCTCTGGTTCAGGTAAATAAGGTTTATATGTTTATTTGTTACCAAGTTATTACCTTCCTGAGATGTGTATTCAGGGTGGTGTCCCTCTGGTTCAGGTAATAAGGGTTTATTATGTTTATTTGTTACCAAGTCTATTTACTGCCTGAGATGTGTATTCAGGGTGTTCCTCTGGTCAGTATAAGGGTTTATTATGTTGATTTGTTACCATCTATTTACCTGCCTGAGATGGTGTATTCAGGGTGGTTCCCTCTGGTTCAGTATAAGGGTTTATTATGTTATTTTTACCAACTATTTACCTGCCTGAGATGTTATTCAGGGTGTTTCCCTCTGGTTCGGTATAAGGGTTTATTATGTTTTAGTTGTTACCAGTCTATTTTAATGAACCTGCCTGAGATGTGTTTCAGGGTGGTTCCTCTGGTTCATGTACATAAGGTTTTTATGTTATTTGTTACCAGCCTATTTACCTGCCGAGATGTTGTATTCAGGTGGTTCCCTCTGGTTCAGTATAAGGGTTTAATTATGTTTATTTTGTTACAAGTCTATTTACCTGCTTGAAGATTGTGTCTTAGGGTGTTCCCTTCTGTTCAGTAATAAGGGTTTATTAATGTTTATTTGTTACCAAGTCTATTTACCTGCCTGAATGTGCATTCAGGGTGGTTTCCCTCGTGGTTCATGTAATAAGGGTTTATTATGTTTATTTTTACAAGTCTTTTACCTGCCTGAGATTGATTCAGGTGGTTCCCTCTGGTTCATGTAAAAGGGTTATAATGTTTATTTGTTACCAAGTCTAGTTACCACCTGCCTGAGATGTTATTTCAGGGTGTCCCTCTGGTTCAGGTAATAAGGGTTTATCATTTTGATTTGTTACCCAAGTCCTTATTTACTGCTTGAGATGTGTCTTTAGTGGTGGTTCCTTTTAAATTCATGTAATAGGGTTTATATTTGTATTTTTTACAAAGGTCTATTTACCATGCCTGAGATGTGTATTCAGGGTGTTCCCTCGGTTCAGGCAATAAGGGTTTAGTATGGTTTATTTGTTTACACCAAGTCTATTAACCTTACCGCCTGAGATGTGTATCAGGGTGGTTCCCTCTGGTTCAGGTAATAGGGTGTTATATGGTTTTATTTGTTAACCAGTCTAGTTAACCCTGCCTGAGATGTTGTAATTCAGGTGGTCCTCTTGTTCAGGTAAAAATGGTTTGTTATTTTGTTTATTTGTTACCAAGTCTATTTACCTGCCTGAGATGTGTCTTTAGGGTGGTTCCCTCTGGTTCAGGGATAAGGGTTTATAAGGTTTTAATTTGTTTTACCAAGTCTATTTACCTGCCTGAGATGTGTATTCAGGGTGGTTCCCTCTGGTTCAGGTAAAAAGGTTTATGATGTTTTATTTGTTACCAGTCTATTTAACCTGCTTGAGATGTTCTTTATGGTGTTCCCTCCGGTTCAGTAAAAAGGGCATCACTTCATTTCTTCCTGTCGATCGGATCTGGAAGGCAATCACAACAAAATTCACATATTACAAGATTACATTTTTAATCATTGTTCTTAAAATTTTCAAAACCATTTTGTTTGGAATACTAAATGAGGGATGAGACCTGTTGCACAAATAGGAGCTCAACCTTCATCGACAGACTCAATTGACAATCTAAGATGTGTTTATTTATAAATTATTAAGGAAATGGCACCATTTAACAATAAATTTGTATTAGGCCTAATGTCAGGCATTTTACAGCAACTTTCTACTGTTTTCATGAACTCAGTATATTACCATTCGGCAATGAAAAAAGAAATTGGTGAGTTGTTCAGGGCATTTTGTAACACATAGGCAATCTAAGAATATGAGTCAAGCCTATATGACTATATGAGATGATATCAGTGCCAAATTATTTGGATTCATGCTTAAATTAGTAACAGTAATAACTTTTTTTTAACCTTTAGCCTGTGAGACTGGCTTCTACAAACCTAGAACAAGTTCAGTGACAATGCCATTTTTGCGATAAAAGTCAATGATGCGAATACTGGTTAGTCATAATAGAAATCAAATGGTGGGTTCAAGAGAACCTTATTTGTTATGCCACACTATTCAAATTCACCCAACCAAAGTTGACACACAACATTGTGTATTCAATCAGTTTTTTATTGTCTGCATTTTGCACAGGTGACTCTCACTATTCAGTCTTTTTTCTAACTCAAGCATAGATGACAAAATGCAAACAATACTCCAGAGATACAAAATTCTTACTGTCTGAATTTCATCACTTGACTGTTTGGAAAATAAATGAATTAAGGGATTTTGAGATTTCTGACTGGCTATGATCCAATAAGGAATAAGTCTATGCTCTGGGTTTCAATGGAGTAGTTCATATACTTTAGGGCGTGAGTTCGAGCCCCGCCGAGGCCAACATGTTTGTGTCCCTGGGCAAGATACTCTCAATTGCCTCACCGACCTAAGCGAAACTAGAAAGAAGATCTACCTACAAGAGTGTCAGCTCTGGAGGGCTAATGGCAGCCATCCAGCACATTGACATCAGGAAGGCATCCGGTCAATTATCTTTTGCTCCAATAAATCCTCACACAGCAGTATTGCTGTGAATGTGAGGTGAATCCAGCCACCCAACCTGATTTTAAAACTTAACCAATAGCCACTTTAACCTTCCTCCTTAAAGGTGCTTGTTTGGACCTCTTCCCCCCCCCCCAAATCGACTTACCCGGAAGTAGTATCAATTTTGATATCAGATGAAAGGCCATATTTTTCTTATTGTCATCCTGAAATTTCAGCCTTCCAATCTATTTCTTTCCAAATATAGGTGCAAAAAACTGCCGTTTTAATGGTTAGCCATCAATATTCACAACCAATTTCTTCATGGGAGTACCTTTGAAGTGACTATTAAGTAGCCGCGGAGTACCCACCCGCATGGGTACCACATCGCCGGCCGCAAAAGTGGGGGTAACCATCCACCTTGGTACACACGCAGTAGCTTAACCACTAGTCACACCATGCGGGAGTACCTGCATGGGTACTCCCATGCAAATGAGCTTTGAGCTTTGTGTGATTATTTTAGTAATTTTATCCATTATTTAACATTTTGGTCACATAGGTTATATGTTTTTACACAAAATGTCATTTATAGGGGTTTTTGGTGATGCTCAAATATAGATGTTACTAAGCTTGAAAATGATCAGAAAGTCGTAAACAACAATGGAATGTTTGGCGCCCTCTATGGTCCAATGTGCTGCCTACTAGGCAGCTGGTAGGGGAGTACCTGTGAGGGTACTCCCGTGGAGTAGCTGCAGAGGTACTCCACTACTGGTGGCTTACATGGGTACCCGTCAGTCACCTAGCAGGCAACTGCAGAGTACACTATAGGATGGGTACTGCTAAGTAAACATAGCTGCTATCCATCCAGTGGTTCGTATACTTCACAAGTACTTAGTTGTAGGTACTGCATCAATAGTGCATCAAGGGGGTTCTTTTGGAGTAGAGCTAAGAGTACCCATGGAGTAGCCTAAGCTCTGGGTTACACCGTGAGTAGGAATCTTGCTGTGTTGGTGTAGAAGCATTGAAATATGCATTATCGCTTCTACTATCAAAACTGCAAGTTTGTTTTCCACAAAACTTGGTGATGCGTGTATACACCTGCCAGGCTCTCATAACAAGTAGGGAACACAATGCACTTAAATCAGAACAAGCACCTTTAAACAGAAAGTATTGGAATCACCAAATTCACCTTAATATGTATTGCCTCAGAAATTGCAGCAACCTATACCTATATTTGATTATATTTCACACTCTATGTAGCATGAAATTACACACTGAAAGTCAATATTTTTGGTTGACTGCAATTTTCACATTTTTCTTGTGCATCAAAAAGCTGGTGTGAAATTATCATTACTTCAAAATATTTATTTAGTTGTGTGAGCCTATGTATAAAATACAGCTTTTGCAAATTCAAAAACAAGAAAAATACTTCAAATCAACATGCACCAAAAACTAATCCAACAAAATGTCCACTGATGGTACTGCTGAATTATAGTCTGATTTTTTATATATTTGTGTCACTTCATGAAGTTTTTGACGATTCTGTTCATTCTGAGGAGGTATGCTGTATCCAGGAAAATCAATATTATTTTTATGCATCGTGGATTGAGGCCAACATTTTGGCATAGCCTCACCTGATGATTGCCGTTCATGATATTTAATCCGTTCTTTGATGTGAACCAGTAATCTTTGAGAGAGTGGCGTGGTCTAATGGTCAGGGAGCTTGCCTTTGGACCCAAGGGTCCCGGGTTCAAATCTCGGTGGGGTTACTTGCTGGATTTTCTAGGTACTCAATTCTGGATTTAATTTTTAGCATTTTTTATTGTTTTTTAGGAAAATCATTATGAAATTCAAATCTGGCATCATCCAAAACCCCCATATTCCCGCACATTTATTTAAAAAAATGCAAATATATGCAAAAAATATCTAAAAAACAAAACTGGCCATGAGAGCCGGTGTAACCACGTAGCTACTCCACGATGGGGGAGACAGCCGCTGTGTGTACACTATCCATCTATGCGACATAAATACATGGAATCCTGGCTGGAGAATGTACGTCTAGGGGTAGATAATCCGTGTCTACTCGGTGGTAGCTGCAAGGTAACTACCATGAAGAAATTGGCTGTGTACACACAATTTTGAAGCATTTTTCTGCAATAACAGAACAATAATTTACCTGCTCCACAATATGTGTGACTTTTTAATTTTTGGTATCAATGCATACCCTCCAAATGAACCAGACCTCGACAACATGCCGAATTTACACAAATCACAACTTATGTTATACCTAATCATATCTGGCTTGGCAAGTCACCAAATAGGCAAGTTATTACATTAAGTGCATGTTTGGATCGTCTTTGACCCCCCTGAATTTACCGGAAAGTAGTATCAATTTTTGATATCAGATAAAACGCCAGTTTGTTCTCATTGTCGTCCGAAATTTGAGCCCTGAGCCCTCAATCCATTTCATTCCCAAGATATAACAAAAAACTGCCATTTGATTGGTTAACCATCAATATTAAGCTACATATTGAATAGGCCTTTTTGCAACATGTCATTATTGCATCTACCGTCAAACTGCAAATTTTGTTTCCCACTGTACTTGATGGTTTGTATGTGCACGTGCCCTGCTCTCATAATCAAGTAGTACACAAAGACATAAACAGAACAACCCCTTAACTCTTTGTTACCTATGTGTAAAAGATTGCCACCAGATTTTTTTTCTCAGATCTGTGTTTAATGAAGCTTAACCATTAATTGATTCCATTGTTTTTGTTCAGTCATTATTCATTGATGACCTAAAATTACGGCATATTGTACAATATTGTGTCGTCCCCTTAATACTACTCTAGTCTAATCACTATAACTGAGCCCTTATTTGCTATTTACATTGTAATTGTCATACTCTGGCCGCTTGATCATATCACTACCTTATTTATTCACTTTCTGAACCATAAGCCAATAGTAATTTCTGTCTTATAATTAATATAAAATTATAAAAAAAGAAAAATTAACTTTTCAATTTAGGTTAAGTTCAAGTTCTTCTTCCCTCCAAATGGCACCAAGGGAGGCACCTACCTACATTTCCATAAACCTAGGCTACACTGTGAAACGCATCTCTTAATACAATGAAAGCTATATTAATGAAGTTAGCCCACTAGTAGCTCCACATGCTCCACGTACTTCCTTGACACAATCTTAAATGCTGACAAGAAAGCAGTGGGTACCCCATTTTTCAATCTTTGGTAAATGACCTGACTTTGATTTAGAGAATAAGAAGGATGATTTGGGAACCGGTACTCCTTCCTCTTTAAAACAGAAATTGAACCAAGGCGTACATTATTTTAAGTGGAAGAACTAGGCCGGAGGCCGAGTTCTTCCACGCAAAATAATGGTGTCGCCGGGTTCAATTCGTCGTAAAGAGAGTACCGGTTCCAAAATCATACCGTAATTCTCATTCTTAAACAGATTTATCATTTAAGGTCATCTTTAACTCAATTTTGCGATGCTTTACGGCTTTTAATACAACAAGAAAGGACTGCCATGACTGCCACCACCCAGTGACAACAATCGAACAACCCGTTGAACGCAACGATCATACGCAACGAGGCGCAACGTTGGTAGGCGCGCGAGAACGTAGCAAAACGCAGTATGACGCGAGCGCTTCAACCTAAAAATAACATCAATACGCAGCGCGTACTACCTGGGTTCAATTAAACGAATTGAACCCGGGCATCAGCCAATGAAATTGCTTACATTTTCACAGCTGTTTAAAAATTAAAAACCATTACCATGCGCGCAGTCAGGATCCCGCACTCCGGGGTGCAAATCCTAAGGACAATCTAAACCACAAGGGCTGGTGGAGCCACTTAATTCCCCCCAGTGGGGTTCAGGGGTAGACCCCAAAGTGGGGATCAGGGGTGATGACCCCAAGAAAAGGTGTTTTTCACAATTTGAGCCTCATTTCAATGCCTTCTTTTCTTCCATTTTGTTTTTAATTTTAGACCCCAGGATGCACAAGCACTCTCTGCACCCCCTAAACCTAAATCTTGGGGTTGCTTTCGAGGTGCGCATCCTCCGGGGGTTCATGGGGAAAACATGCAAAATCAGCCTATTTTCGGCTATTAAAGGCCCCAGGAAGCTCCAGGATACGCCGGTACTGATTATATGTATGATGACCTCCAACTCTAGGCCAACATGTCCCATGTCCGCCTTTTCAACATTAGCTTCTTCTAAAATCAACTTTGTGCACTATTGTTAAAAATCCCCATGTCTATAAGTTCTGAGTTGATCAAATATGTTTTTATTATTTTAAAAACTTTATTTTGCTTTTGAGAATCTAACCATTAGTGGCCTGTGTGGCAAGGACACAATAAAACAGTGGTTTAGAGACAGCTGTCAATAGTTTAGTCATGGCAGGCAGTCAGCTGTGCATGTTGCGGTTGCTCTTTGTATGAACTCTTATAACATTAATACCATTTTGTAATACATTTCGTAGAGCTAAACTCCACAAATATTATTATTTTGCTCCCTCTATCCAGTATTTTCATACTTTCCTAAACTTGTGTGAAGTCATAATGATAATGGGAATGTTTGCACTTATTTTGATACCAATGGAAAGAAGAAACTCCACGCTATCCTGCGGTACCAAATTTATAGGAATTGGACGTTGTTTAATAAGGAAAATTGAAGTAACCACACCCCTATGGGTGTGTTGTTACAAAAAATGGCTCAGGTAGACGAGGATTAAACAATTCTTAAGCAAAATTTAAATTTTGACATCCTCCAAAATATAAAATAACAGGACATAAATGAGGATAAACCCTCTAGATGAATACTATGAAATCACTTTAAAGTGCTTGCAGTTGCCTAAAAATTATCCAAATGTTGGAAAAATGAGCAACCCAATCAAATAAGAGAAGGAACTAATTGTCCTTGTGCCCCTCATGCCACAACTATTTGCCTCTGTACAAAATTTTATATTTATAGATGTAAATTCAGTAATGAGAAACCGAATTACACTGCTTTAAAATCTTTTTTGAAATCACAAAGAGAAACTGAGTTTTATATTGCTAAAGCCAAAGGTAAACTTAATTTGCATTATAGAAAATGGCGATTTGATTTTTAACTCAATATCTTGCCTTTGGTTTTTTCCAAATATACTTTTTGGTGCATAGATGTACAGTACATGATTGAATGTTTTTATGCACATGTGTATATTTATATATGTGTGTTTTTTTACACATTTTTATTACATATTGCTTGCTGCCACAATGATATATTGTTCTAATCGTGTGATTTGTTGTTGTTGTTGTGTTTGTGTGTGATTGTCTGTTGTTGTTGTGTTTGTGTGTGTGTTTGATTGTCCTTTTTTTGATATAAAGTTTAAAAAGCAACCATTGGTTATTGTTGTAAAGTGTATGATGTAAGATGTATGCTTATATTGAATAAAACCAGGCAGTAACCATATGGCTGCCGAAAGAGAGAAAAAAAAGTTCCCATCATTCACAAAGGGATTGCCTTTTGTTGTGCATTATACATCATATTACAAAAGTATATTTGTATGCAACATCTGCAGGCTCACTAATGTGTAATGTGCTAAATGCATTTATAAAGAGACATGGCTCACTTCTAACACAGTACCAAGCCATTTTTCACTACTCACCCTAAATGGTAATACAATTTTTAAAAGTATTTGTATGCCCACCACCACTTATTTACATATTGGTCATAAATGGAAGAGAAATTGGAAATGTTAAGAAAATTATGAAGGACTCAAGAGTATGTGTAATGTAATGTGGGAAAATTTGCATCATAAATCTATAACACTGCTGCATTTCTTGCTTTAAAGAGACATGAGGACATTTCCAGAAAGAAGCGCCCCCATTTTTTTCGAACCCTGGTTTTTTGCATATTTGGAATGCTTACTAATGTATTAGATCACACCTGAAGGTGAATAAGCCGAAT
The DNA here is from genome assembly GCA_023653785.1 of Ophioderma brevispina. Classification (NCBI taxonomy): domain Eukaryota; kingdom Metazoa; phylum Echinodermata; class Ophiuroidea; order Amphilepidida; family Ophiodermatidae; genus Ophioderma; species Ophioderma brevispina. The sequence continues at coordinate 88,624 of JAMKCH010022859.1, forward strand.
ACGCCATCTTTATACATGTAATAAGATGATGATTTAGTAATTTCTGTCAAAATTCAAAGCATGGTTTTTCTACATGGACAATTACGATAGCAGGCAAGTTCAAAACAAGGTTTTGCGGTTTTCTTTTGTACCTCTTTGTCCAATAAACTTTCAAAACATCCTCAGTAGGTGGTCTACGACCAATCCAGTGAAATTTGAGAGAAATTCATATCCTAAAAAAATCTCCTCCTGTCACTCTAAGATGTAGTGGATAACCAAAATTGTTGGAGTTTACATTTGGCTTGGAAACTGATCAAATGATAAAGTCAACAAACGTACAGTAACTAGTTTTGTGGAGAAGTGGGAGTCAAAATGTTAATTTTGTTACCCACGTTCTTTATAAGAATGTCATATTGAAGTAAATTTCACTATCTTTTTTAGTACATTTGAAAAAGGTACTAATTAGGTTTATAGGAATTTCATTGATTCTTTGGTTTGTTCCTTCAACAGCGTATTTCCTTTGTAGTGATTTCAAGATTTTTTTTCTATGACCCACACATGGAATTTCAACCAACGGACTTTAACAAATGAAAAATATGACAAAGGCATTTCAAAGTTATTTTTACATCTATGGGCCAGATGCAAATCAGGTTTAGGGCATGGATTTCATCAGCAAAAAACTCAATTGACAAAACATTTGCATCAAAATATTAACAGCTTATATTGGTACATTGTACTACATTTAAGCATCCAAATTGTTCCTAATGAGGAAATGATTGAAGTAACTATAACTAGGTGGGTTTACATTCCATGCGAAGCATGTGTTGGAATTTGGAATTCTTTTGTTCATGGAGTGATCCAACAAAAAAAATGCACATTCCAGAAACAAGTATGCATTGCGTATGGCCACTAACCTTACTACCGTGTTTTACTGGCCTTGAGTGTTTTCCCTTAAACATTTTTTTTTTTTAAAAAGCTATGCAGGCAAGAAGTATTCTTCTGGTAAAAGTACTAGGACACCCTTTCGCCAAAATAGAAAATCCTATTAAAACATGCAAAATAAAACCAACACCATATAAAGAGCCTTGACATAATCTCGCCAAATATTTGACCAATTAATGCTTATTACTAATGTGTGACAAGTATTTGCGTCTTAAAAAATGCATATTAAAATTACCTCAATTTTTGGTTCTTGATTTTTACCCCTCTTAAAAACTGAATGGATGTTTCTTTTTGTCTAGCTTCTTGGCATGCATCACCGTATGATAATACATCATTGCACACATCCAGAGGATTTGGCAAGCATTTTCTCTGCTTGTTGCTAAGACATTATGCAAAGGTCTCGGTGGAGACATTGTCACACACTGATGTGAATTTTCATGAACAAATTTGGAATCCATATTAATTCAAATGAGTCCAAACAAGCCTAGTCTTAGGTCAGTCGTTTTTTGAGATGGATCCCAAATAATCTCAATATTTTGGGAAGCCATCTTAAAAGCCAATGAATTAAGTGTATACAGATTCTAACTGGAAAGAGTTTATTTTGGTCACACATTGATGAGATTGAGTAATGGCTCTACAGTAGCTTTAAAGCACAGAATATAAGGAAAACCTGGAACCCCAAGGTATAATCATAAGAAATTGATCTTATTTCTCCACAGAGTGTGGACAAATCAATAATGTACATAGAAAGAGACATGAAATGTGAGTTACCTCATCTACCAGACACAGTTCAACGTAATGTACATATTACTATAATTCAAAATTATGTTGAAGGGCAAAAATATATTGGTGAATGAGATAATGAACTTCACCCATGGGAACTGAGACTATATTGATTGACTCATGGTGATGTGAGCTTACAATATGTTCATCCACTAAAGGCAAAGTTCAGTGAGAATGTACAAGAATGTTACTAAACTGTGTCCTTGAAAATTGAGACTATATTGATTGATTTGATTGATTCATGGAGGTATGCACTTACAATATGCTCATCCACTACGGGCCAAGTTCAGTGAGAATGTACATGAATGTTACTAAACTGTGCCCTTGAGAATTGAGACTGTATTGATAGGCTCATGGTAATGTGAGCTTACAATATGTTCATCCACTAAGGGCAAAGTTCAGTGAGAATGTACATGAATGCTACTAAACTCTACCCCTTGGGGATTTGAGACTGGTGATATGAGCTTCCGATATGCTCATCCACCAAGGGCACTGTTCAGTTAAGTGTACATGAACTTATATAAATTATTTTGCGCATTCTGGTTATCATCATATCCAAAAATAAGCGTGCATGTTTTCTACAGTGGCAAATGAGAATTATTGAACTATGCCATGGTTATGAGTCTGAGACGTTATAGCTCACTAACATGTCTCTTTTTGGTAATCAATTTTATGTTTGGCATAACTGACTTTAAAAAGGCTGTCAGGCTGCATGGCACCAGTCAAGATACAGAGGTGTGATTGGGGTTTGGGTAAAATGATCAAAAACAGTATAAAAAGGGGTCTTGACCATACCTAAACTGCCTGACAATAACAGTCATTTCCCTCTCCCTCCTTTTGGGGTACAATTTTGTGTCATTTTTAAAAAGATGAGGACCTTATGGCTGAAAGTGATGTCAGTCAAGTTATGCCAAACAAACTCTTTCTATTTGGGCCTCATATAGATGTGATCAATTGATTGAAAGAGCTGGTGTGAAAAACAAAAAAACAGTGTATAAACCTTACCTGTGACCCATCGTTATGTCGGCCTATGAACAAGTGAATTACAAGAACTTAAACATTGAAACACAGACTGATTACTGTAATGGACCGGATGATTGAAGGTTTTTAGAAATACTATACTTTGGTGAGATGGGGGAAAATGTCACAATACAATCATTTTAAAAGCTTTGAAAAGCTTTTAATCATCCCAAGAAAGAGCCCATGTAACTGAATTCCTCACAATCAGGTGAAATTAGCATCATCTGTTGTCTATTAAATCTTTAAGGGCCATGGCCCGATCGCTAATAGCCTCACCCGAGAACCCCAATTTTCCGTAGTGGTCAAAGATTTTGTATTTAAGAGAAAACTATTTTCTGATTTATACCGGTCCAATGTTAATACTAAGGCCAGATGTTGTTTTGAATTATTCCCATTTTGGTTGACCAATATTAATTTTAACCGCGACTCTCTCTATGTGGGGCTTACCAAATCATGTTTTAGCTCTCATCAAAACAAATTGTATTGAAAATCACATGACTCATTGCGAGATGTTTTTTGGGGCTAGAGCTATTCTATTAAGATTAAACACCTTTTTATACTTAAAATCCATAATGCCCCCGTTAGTTCTGTACATTAATAATCAATTTTTTCTTTTAGTGTCGACCCATTCACATTTTGGGCTTCTTTATCCCTGTATTCTTCCACCCCCCCCCCGCATCACCCTGATAAAAGGTTTCTTCCTATTGATTATATTTGATCATTTGCTGCAGCACACTGAAATTCTGATAAATGGACATTTTATTGTGGTACATACTGCAGACAGAATTTTCAGGTAGAGACTGAATTCGAAAAATGGCAATCTGGTGGGCAATATTGCAATGTTCTGCAGATGAAATGATCAAACCTTAATCAGCAGTCAATTTCATGACAAAGATACATGTCATGGGGGTACACTGCCCCCCTCTGCACTTGGTGGCCTATGCCACTGCATGTTACATTTTTACTGGACCTTGTAGGACCATTCTGTAACCATGGAAATGAAAATATGACTCACATTTTTTGGTCTAACTTTTTACTCATCAAAATTTGTATCTTCATTTATTTTGTCTATTTTTGAATTTTCTTAGCGTATCCACAAGTTCCTGGATGTGTATCTCATTTAGTTGTCTAACATTTTCCTTACCTCCCAAATTATTGCTTCTTGTGATTTTGTCATTTGAGTGTGATCCCGGGAGTGTGATATCTAATTTTTGTTTTTCAACTATAACTCCATTGTTAGCAGCACAGACAAATATAGCAATGTGGACATTAGGAGTTTCTACCCACCACAATGTTCAAAAAGCGGAATAGATGGTGAATACACAAATCAACAAACTAAAATGTTATAATTACATACATGGGTTAGCGCATTAGTTGACCTACATTAAAACTGATTAAAATACAATGTAGTGACATTTGTTGCTTACCAATTGCTTAATCAACATTGACAGCAAGAGTTGAAAAACACAAATTGCTGCTCACATTCAATAAAAAAATCGTGTAGTTATTTGGATTCATGTATGATAAAAATACAACCATGCAATGGGGGAACAAAACTACCACCATTGCGTGAGGATTAGGTAAGGTCTTCCAATCTCTTCCACAGCCTAGGGAATGTCAACAATTGAGAGAATGACTATCAAGTAATGTGCAAATGGCTCCATCTTTTTTGTGTGAATGAGAGCATTTTAAAAAGTTGTGTGTATTCTGATTGGTCTTTAGACTTTAAAGAATCCCCCTGTTTACCCAGGAAATTGCTTCCATTCTATATTGAACAGCCCATATTTGTTGTGGGCCGACATCTGTGATTGGACGGGCCACTTAGCAATCAGCTGTCATGCTGGATGTACTGAAAACTTGGTTGTGGGTGTTTGATGTGTCGAACTCTTGTATTTCAAATAGAGAAAACATGTACCCACCTTTAAAAAATTGTAACAGGCCACTTAAAAGGCATTCCATTTTGGTATCAAAAGGCTTGTACATGTTCCAGGGTCCATTACCAAACTTGGGATTTTCCTAAACTTTGTCAATCGTGCAAATTTTGTGTTTGCATTTTGGGTGGTTCCCCTGTAGGTAGGAAGGGAAGGAATGCAGAGGACAAGGAGTCAAAGTTAAACACAGATTGTTACATCTAAAACCCCATTCCTGTCTCGCAAACCTAATGAGTCGTTATTCATCTGCTTTACTATCCCTCTCCCCTCATGGATTTACATTCTACCTCCCCTCTTCTTCCATGTCCTCCCTCCCAGTGGCATAGCCAGCTTTTTTTCAGAGGGAAAAAAGGGGGGGGGGGGGGCACAAAATATTTTTCAGGGGGGCAAGGCATTATTAAATTTGTTAGTATAGTATATGGCACTGTAAATCAATTATTTTTGTTCAGGGGGCAAGAGGGGCAAGATCCCCACAGGGGGGAAAGCTGCACCCCCTGCCCCCCTCTGGCTACGCCACTGCTCCCTCCATTTCCCTCTCACCATCTGCCTCCAATATTCTACCATCCTCTTCAACCTTCCCATCTTCTCCGTATTCTTTTTCCCTTTGCCTCCCTACTCTCCCTTTTACACTCCATATTCTCCCTTCCCCTCATCTCCCTTTTCCACGGCTTCATCCTAAAAACTGATGAAAAATGGTAAATTTGTCTAAAGGAAAACCATTACTAGTTTGATGCGGACCTGATCGATTATATAGTACATTAGTGAGTGGACTGAGCCTTTTTTCAGAGTCTAGTATGACCAATCAATATCACTGAATGTATAGGCCATTTAAATACCATGGCATACTGTAAAACAAACATTTTTCTTTGCATTATTTATCCTGAATTTCTGAAGCGACAAACTTAGTAAACTTCCGTTCTTGGCAGGCTTTTTTCTTCAAATATGCCTTTATTGAAATTCACAAATGGAGGTCATGGCATGAAAACACAAGTCCTACATGCTGCAAAAATATTGTGCTGATAATACATCAAAACCCACATGTGTACATGAGTTTATTTCATTATAATTGCTGAGCATATGTAATAACAGATGTGGTGTTTAATGTGGTAATTAAGCCAACCTCATCTGAATTATTTCACATTAGCTATGTCAGATTTGTAGACAAATTGCTACTGCAGGTAATTGTACATAATTACAATTCAAAAACAAAACAATGATGTAAAGAAAGCAATCAAAACATGGACATTCATTTCTGTCAAAAATATTCCCAACCATACAAATAAATACTACTATGCCTTACACACAATAAAGCCAATCCCTTGGGTATAATAGTTAATTTTCATGACTCATTCAAAGCATACTCTCATATAAAATGCTAATGGTTTGAAACTCTCTTCATGATCTTAAAATCAATTTCTATGGCAGGTGTCAAAGTCTCAGGCATGTAGGCATAGTCTTGCTTTCTTTTTAATTGCAATGGATTATACATTATTAATCACAATGCAATTACCATTTTAATTTTGAAAACCGTAGACTTCGGTTGGTAATGTTGTCCCTCTAGACAAGACTTACTATACTGATATGTAGAGCACTAATCTCAATATATGAGGTCAGTTAGATTAAATTTGTGCTAAAATAATCTAGAAACAAAATTGTAATTATGAAATCAATATTGCTATGCTATAGTATGTCTATGCTGACTGCTATCTTTGCTCTCTCTCACACCCAATTGGACACACTTGAAATTCACATACATGTGCATGCACACACACACACATGCACACACATTAAACACAAAAAAAAAATGAAAAAGAGCAAATTACTACTGTACATGTAAGGAGTCTAATTGCCATAAGCCAATAAAGACTAACTGGCAACAAATGAAGGAAAAATAACTTCAATTGTTACCATGTTCCCCTAAAATGACTTTAAGCAATGTGGATGCTAATTAGGTTGAATATTATGGTAATTTTTATAATATTTTACATAAATCAAGTTGTAGCAGTGGATTAAGTGTGTTACCTTTTTTAATCTTGAGGTGAGCTAGCTAGTGGTGGCTGGCAATCAATGAGGTATAAACAGGGGCGTAACAGGGGTAACTTGTCAGAGGGGGGAAATTCCCAGTTTTAAGGCAGATTTTCCCGGTGGGAGGTGGTTTGAGGCAGATTTTCCCTTGTTGGAGGTGAAAATTTCCTGGTGAGCAGGCAAAAAAAAAAATATGTATATTTTCTAAAGGAATTATACATGTATCTATGAGAAGGTAAAATGAGGTCTTAGTAGCAAAGATCAATCAATGCTTCGATCTTAATTAACAGATAGATAACGTCTTCTAACCCAACAGTCTACCTTTACCCTTTCACAGAACGTGCTTGGTGACACAGGCCGAAGGAAGCAAGACAAAGCCAGTGACATCACAGCAGTGATGAAATATGATCAAAAAAAGTCACACAAAATGCACAAACCTACGTCATGTTTGCCCCGACTCGCAGGATATTGCACTTGCATAGCAGTACAGAGACGCTAAATTCTCTCCGATGTTATCCAAGAGGTTTGGTAAATTAAGAAGCAGTGTTTTGAATGTTCTATTATTAGGTTTAACAGCTGTGGTTAATCTGGTGAATTTAATAGCATTGTTATCATTAACATGAATTTTAGTGAAAATCACCACACTGGAATTAAAAGAGAAAAATATTCGGAATTTCTTAACTGAACTAGTCACATTTCTAGCCATTTACATTAATTTGCCTTTCTGGGAACCAAGGAACAACTCTGAACATACGTCACATCTTCTGTGAATAGAAAATGAGGTTCAAACTCACTGGGGTGTTTATTTGGTGCAACAAGACCACCTTCAAATGCACTGTTTTGTGTACAAATCCTACAAGAACTGACAAATGCACCATGTTGTGACATTTTGGTATTCCAATTGTATTTTACAAGTCATTCCAATTTATTTTCTGTTATCTCATCTGAGACCCGCACCACAATAAGATTAAGCCCTTTTCTGTCCCAGGTTTTATATTCACTAATTTCACATTTTGAGAGAACAAGATTGACCAATGGTACAAGCAGTTCAGAATATTAAATTTTTGACTGCTTTATTTGGCAAATGACCTATGGCCTTTGACTCTGATAGCCAACTTGTCATTACAATAGTGAGAAAGCCATGATGAGCAAATCAGTTTGACTATCTATTCACTTTTCTGACAACATAAAAACATTTCTTCTACAAAGTACATGACCTTGATCTCAATTTCTGAACATGACCACACTGACTGATCAACTTGTTAGTATGTATATCCAAAAAATCCATTTCTGGAGGAGAAGAAATAAGTACACAATCAACTACTATAATTTAGCGGTTCTCGGATTTCACGCTCGCTATTATTCAAAGAATATAAGCTGTGGGCCACCCAACTTGACCTCACATGATTTAACCTTGGCATGTGACGTTTGATCTCATCAACTTATGGGGATCGCATGGTGCACCTATGACAAAAGTTTGGTTCAAATTGAACTTCAAGTTTTCAATTGAGATCAATTTTACATTTTTAGCCCATTTTCAACTTGACCTCACATGACCTTTGACCTTTCAACATGACCTTTGACCTCATCAACATATGAGGGATCCCATTGTGCACCTATGACAGAAGTTTGGTTCCAATTGAAGTTAAACTTTTCAATTGAGGTCAATTTAAAAAAAACAATTTTTGACACACACATCCACACAAACACACACACATACATACACATGCACAACGGATTGCTAAGTGGTCCTGCCAGCTATAGCTGGCGGCCCACAAAAATTAACCCAAGATGACATTTTACCTCTTTATCTCATACGACTCACTCCTCAAGAAACAATTGGTGGAACCTTAGCAGATGATCTGATAGTGCATCTTTAATGACACAATCCATTGTAACATTTGTATTAATGTACTGTAATTGTAGATTCTACAAAAAAATGACAGTACATTTTTTGTCAATAAGTTTTAACATATCTTTAAAACACTTAACAAACTACCATGGACCTTATAGAAAATACCAAATCTAATTTAAGCACACAAAGAAATGGGATCACATGCATTTTTTAATAATTCAACCAAGCCAAAATGCCATGCTTGAGGAATATGCAACCTTCAGTGCTCCTTTAATGGCCATCATTGCTCTCTGCCAAGCAGGTGAAAATAAAATTAAAACTGGACACGTACCCACACGTCGTGAAGTAATGAACCTGCTTGTGATGGGATGGTCCGCTGCCTGGGGAGGTAATTAAATTCTAGCCCTAGTATGGAAAACACCTCAATTCCGGTTATGGAGAAAGTCTTTGATGCGTGATATCTTAAAGTGGGTAAGCGTGTAGTGAGTTATCATTCCCATATGGATGATTATTAAGATTGGCTTGTGTTAACAAGGCAAAAGGGATGTATCTTGTGAAGGAGTGACAGCACTATTTTACCATGATTTCGTTTTTTGCATTACTTTTTTTAATTACTTTGGATATAACCTTTAGGAAATTAAGACTATAATCAACCAAGATTTTGCTATTCTATAATGGAGCTAACAGTAATGTGGTCATTGCCCTTCTCCCTTTTTCTTCTTTTTCCCCTCCTATTTCTCTCTCTCTCCCCTTCTTCCATCCCTCCCTCTCTCTCTGTCTCCCTCTTTCTCCATTGTTTCCTTTCTCTCTCTCTCTCTCTTTCTCTTTCTCAGGATAATGTTTCTACCCTTAAAACCATTATTAAGAACTCTACTTCTCATGCCAAACTTGTAACAATTAAACTAGTGAAATTTGTCACCAACACTTTCATCAGCATTTTGTGTTTCAAATTTGAGCCCACTTGCTTAATTTAATCCTCTGTAATCTGTAGGTCATTATAGTCACTCGTTGTTGTTGTACGGTTCCGTCATGACTGACAGGTCGCGACCTTCGTGATGACAAGCCATCTCTGTCTGTCTGCTGCCAAAGCATACACTGATGGAAGAGATTGTCCAACAAGAGCTTTAATCCTGTTGATCCACCGTGTCCATGGCCTCCCACATTTCCTCCTTCCTTCAATCTTTCCTTGAAGGATGACTTTTTCAAGGACAGGTTACCCTCTCGTCCTGCCAATATGGCAAGTAACTAAGTGTTGGCGGTTGACATGATCCAGTAGGACGGTCTTTTTCTCCAATTCCTGCAGCACACTGTTGTTGGTTCATTTTCGCCAGTCCAGGATATTCTGAGTATTCTGCACCAGCACCAGAGCTCAAAGGCATGAATCTTTTACAATCTGCTTGGGTGATTTGTCCAGGATTCACAGCCGTAGGTGCAACTGGGATGGAGTGCACAAACCAAAGCCGAGTTTTTGTTGCCTTGTGATTCCTCTACTGCCATATTTTTGTGAGCTTAGCCATGCTAAGCGCTTTCTGATTCAATTCCACAGCCGCCATCCTGGGATTAGGGCACCAAGGAAGTTAAACTGAGTAAAACCTTAGTACTTCAAAGTTGATATTTTGCACTTTTGTAAATTTTTTAATTTAAAAAAATTATGCCTTTTGATGGGACATATTCAGAATCAGCTGATGAAACGTGATCAAATGAGTCCAAACAAGCCAGTCTTTGCTCAGGCAATTTTGAGATGACTTCCCAAATGAGAAATGACTGCAGGTCATTTTAGGGACCACCTAACTCCCGACTTCTGTGTAATAACCCATACATAAATCGATACCTAATTTCAGTATAAATTTAAAGTGGTGTGTTGGCACACGTGAATGCGCATGTGCAAGTCTAATCCTGTCCAATTTTTATTGCTTGCCAGGGAACTTGCTGAGTGGTATCTCTACTATGTCCAAAGCTTTTGCTCCTCGGCTGGATTGATTGAAAAAATGGTCTTTATGGGTACTGACATAACCAGAGCCACATAGAAATGTCATATCAAAATATCTCAATATTTCTACTTCAAAGTGTCAACCCTACTCCATTTTGATGCACAAACTACTTATCATTATTGCCATCTCAAATTTCACCCACCTCTAAAACAAATAGTAACCGCACCTGGCCTAGTGATCAATGTTGTGTCTGCTGCGCTTGCGACCTGTCATCCCTGCCTCCTCACTCGATTCATCATCCCAAAAATTTTGCAGACAGTCAACATTTCTAAGTGTTCTTGCCATCACATACTAATTCTAGTAATGGCCCATACCACTGCATTCAACCTTATTAGCACCCTCCCAATAAGCACTCCCACTGACCCAACCAAATTTTGTCAGAGCAACAACAGCACCTCATTTCCCTGTACTGTAACAAAGTGACCCTTAGCAGCCTCCATAGATGCCTGTTGGGAGTATTAAATCTCCCATTTAATTTCTAGGATATCTCAAAAACATTAACAATATTAAGACTATGTAAATAAATTCATATTAGTGATTTATTATGCATAGTATGTAACACTTAAGCTTTAAAAATATCTCGGGATAAGATGTAGTCACCCCCCCTTCAAAATGGGAAAGTCCAAAAAATCATCAACCAATGGGTGTGATAGCTGGGGCCTGGGGTCTTGCGAGATTTTAAAAAAAGAGTCATTGGGACTTGCGGAGTCAAAGCAGTCAGATCGATTTCGAGTTTGGTCCAAACAACTTCAAAAGTACACCTTGTTTTCTTTTCCCAGTATTGGAAAAGTAGTGGCAAAGCAGCATGTAGTTCAGGATAAGTACATGCTGCTATAGCAGCAGCTAGCCACTGTAATGATGGCCTGTATATTTTGTTGACTTTTTATAACTATTTTTTTGGATAAACTTGTCAGGGCTAGAATTTCGGCGAGAATCCGAGAATCGATTCTCGCAAAGATTCTCGTAAACCGATTTGCGTGAATCAATGTTGAATCTCGCAAACTTTAAAACTTAACACAGTAGTGAATTAGATGATTCCCGCAAAATTTGTTTTGGGGAATCAAGACTGATTCACGTACACAACGACGAAATTCTACCCATGCTTGTACCAAATTTCTAAAATTCCAGAATACTGCTGAAATATTGCAGTCTTGGTTAAAAATGGTTCAGTATGTTGGAAAAAGATTTATTCATGTTTGATTTTCCTAGTATGGTAGCTCATGCCAACTTGGGACTTGTCTCGGAAATCCCAGCGTATGATTTCTGGTAGGCTTTGGAGAATGAGAAACCAAAATCTAGAATATCGGATTTATGGTACAATATGACATGATATAAATCCTTTGAAACCTGAAAGAAGGGCTCAGGAATAATAATCCAACCTATTTTAGGTGAGATTTTAAGATTTAGCGATATCTCGAGCCAATTATGTTCATGTTTCGCCAATGGTCGCTGCAGGCAAGCCTAGATCGGTAGTACTGTTTGGATACACGACCGACTATGGCCAGTCGATGCCAAGATAGCTCCAAATTTAAAGCGATGTTCATAGTAAATTGTCAAACATGTCAGAGCAAGTCTATCCCATGGATCTGATAATTTTATTCTATTGTGACTCTCGATCTGAATTCCCATAGGATTCCTTCGATATGAAAGATTTTAGGCCTCTATTTTGGAGTGAAAATTCAGGTTTAAGCAGCGCAGTACTCGCCGATAAATTTTGTGTTTACCTCGAAAGAAGCAGACTGAGACTATCCCTAATTGACCGCGCACCACCTCTGACCCATGTCGGGTCATGGTACGTGCACAGGGACTTCCCCTATTTTTACGGCGACTGAATTTTCGTGATGTGCAAGGAAATTTTCGTCATTGTTTTATGCCAAAATCTTTATACTCCAGAATAGAATTCCCTATTTTCTGATCAACGAAGGACATAGGTATTAATTAGTACAAATTTTAGGTTCAGATATGGTTTTAGGATAAATCCTAGCCCCAGTTTCCCGGTCCTAGTTTCGAGTAAATTCAGTTTTGTACAGCGTATCACACAGTGTCATTTTGTAAACAAATCCGAGAAAGTTGTCTCGAAGTTTGTACTCTGCCGATTTAAATACCTGGAAATATACAACTGACTTATTATTTGACATATAAAACTTTATGGTTTCTGCGTCTTTCTTTTCCCCATTCCTTTAGGAATTATTCTCTTATTCTAGTAGTTTTGATGGCGAAGGAAACGGGATGTTGTTCCACTAGTCTAGTAATCACTCGTGATTGTCACACATGGATGATTGTGGTTAAAGCCCTATGCAGAAGTTGGAGTGTAGATCTGTGAATTGTAGAGCTCGGCCAGATATTTTGCACAATTGTTTTAGTTGTCATTCTTTTTGTACACTCGAGAAAGCAATGCGTAACAGGGGGCGGGCCCCCCCCCCCCCCCCCCCCGACTACTTGGCCCTGGAAAAAAATTGCAAAAGTCATGCTAAATCACCGTTTTTTAGCCCTCCTGACCGGGAAAAATGGCCTTTTGACCCCCCTGAGAAGGAAATTTTCCCAAACTGGAATTTGGCCCCCTCAGAGCGGATTTTTAATGTTTGTGTGTTGAATTGCCCAAATTCTATTCATTTCACCATTGAAATAAGTGCCCCCATGTCCGGTCTAATTAACCTTTGAACACGTTCTAAATTATCCATATACACTACATGTGCCATATTGTTTAACCCTTCCTTTGTACAGCCAATATGCCACCATTCATTAGTGCAAAATTCTGCAGGCTTTGCAAAAAGTGTTTTTAAATAATAAACATGAAAATTACATTTCAATCTCAGTGAAAAAGTTTTAACCATATAGTTATATTAATATTGAAATCATAATAAACAGAATGAAAACTAAATTTGCCTGTAATCCCTGTAGCAGTATAGATTAAACTATCATTTATCAGGCATGCTGTTTTCAAAGAACTGTGTGAATTCAACCTGCTTTATCAGGACAAAAAAAAAAAAACAAAAAAAATAATTAATGCCGACAAAACTCCATTCTCCACACTCTGATTCTACAAATTATTTGTGCCTATAAACACTTAAGGGCAGTGCTAACCCTTACGTGTTGCTTTTTTTTTACACGAATTTCTGATTTTTGCCCCATTTTAAACATTAACCTGTGTTCTATCATTACCAACAAAGGTTATCCACTGCCAACCTCCGGAGTTGTAATGTTTTTGCTGATTTAAACAGCTATTTGACCATTATAGTCACAAAAACCACATGGTCTTAACAGTCGGGAAATTTAAGCACATTACACGCCGTCATGCGCAGCGTCATCATTGTCGTCGCGTGGTGTATTTCTCTACGTAATGAAGCCCTCTGTGTTTTAATGTACTTTTTGCCGCGAATGCCTCTTGGAAAAACGCAAATAATATTTGAAAATGTAACCAAGTGCTAATTTAGCGCAATAAATTCAATTTCTCTTGATTTTTGGAGTTAAGACAAAAGAGGCTCGATTCATAGTGCATAAGAGGTATTTTCATCACTTGCTCAACATACTCAATTTTGAAGTTAAAAGGTCAAAGTCATTTGAGAAAGAGACAGCTTGAAATGCGTGAAAAGTTCACTTTTTACTAAAATGCCGAATTTCTCAATGTTCATTTTCGCAAAATTTAGCAAATTTTTCAGACAACTACTCCAAAAATACCGAAGTAAAGGTTGGTTTTACTTCCTACGATAGCATCTGTCTCTTCTAGGGACTGGGTTTGTCTCAATTTTTCATTTTTCGATGTCTACTAAGATATTCCTCCAATAATAATCAAATTTTGGAAAGAAGGAAAAATCACACTTTGTTGATATTTTTCCTTATTTTCGAAAGTTCTATTTTTTCAAAAATGACAAACCGACCCCTAGACAATTTGTTGTTTCTAAAAAAAAATAACATAAGAAAGCCGTGAATTCAAATTGTTTTTGTTATGCTGTCTGAAAATTTTGTGGGCAAAAAATCATGCTTTTGGTATTTTCTCCAAATACGGAAGTTTTACATTAATCTGCTGCCATCATCAGGTTCATCGTCATTTTCTTTCTAGAAATGTACAATTTTACATACAATAAGCAAATATTTGCAAAGTTACAAACGAAAATAGATACTCGGAAACTCAAGGTTGACACTGCCCTTAAAGGCACTATCAGTGATTTGCAAAATCAGACAATCGAAAAAATCATCAAAAATCAGATTTTTGCATGTCTGTAACAAGCATAGGTATCCTAACATACCCTACAAAGGATAGGACCAAAAGCAATCTAATAAGGACCAAATCGGACATTTTAGTCAGTTTAGACATCAGTTTCTCTGATTTGTTTGTTTTGTGTGTCAGAAAAAAAAAATAAAAAAAAATTGGCCTGCAAGTGCCCAAAAAGTGGGCCAGAAAACACATTAAACAATAATATCTGCATATCACTTTACTCATTATCTCTAAAAAGCAGAGCACGTAGTTTTTCACATATATGTGAGAGAAAAACGTTTTTCTCTGGCCTAAAAATAAAATACTATCCTTGCAAAATATCAGCAGTGCTGTATAAGCTTTTTAATTTTTCTACAAAGTTCTGCAGAGCGAATACAGCCCGGAGTCAATGACATTTGCAAGGCTGGTTCAAGGTTTAACGTATTGATTGCAATATCAGAGATAATGGCTAAAGCACATCATCTTAGTGGATTAAGTTTCTTTGTTTTCTTTGCCCGACAGTTTCTTAAAGGTGCACTTCAGCCTTGTTTCATGGATCACCTGGTCAGACTTTTGACAGGATTGAAAACTTTCCACTAACATAATAACTTAAAGCAGGGGTCCTCAATTATATTAGCTGAAGGGCCAGAGAATGCCGAACACGTTTGAAAATTCCCCACTCGAGGGCCAATACACCTGAAATTCTTATGTTTCCCTTTATATTTTAGAGCAAGTCCAGGGCCAAAATTCAATGGTTGGCGGGCCGGATTTCGCCCATGGGGCGCCTATTGAGAACCCCTGACTTAAAGCAACCTGAACAAGACCACAAAAGGCCAAGCTCATTGCTCACATACAAAGTGATTGAGAATATAAGTTGATTGCTTTAGACTTGGTTGTCATGGGTACACATCCCCCTATGTATTCTGAAATTGTGTAATAAACCCACACCTTTCAAAGAGTTACAGAATAACATCAGCAAATTATTAGTTTTGTCGTCTTTTCTATTTTTCACACCCACTAAGAACCCACCCACCTCTCAATGTGAAATAATTGAAATTTTACAGGTCAGGTTCTTATTTATATATTTGTTTGTTTTGCCTTTGTTTTACATAGCTTAACCTCACAAGCCATTTAACTTAATGATTCCAATGATGACATAAAGCTGCATGATCTAGGGGATCCCTAAGCCCATGCAGCTAAATCTCTCAAGTCATTCAACTTGATAGTTCCAACAATGGCCAAAGAACTTGGATAAGCTGGAGGAGGGGTGAGTGTACTCTTCTTGCTCCTCTTGGATGTCTCTCCAATTGACAATTTCATGTAAAAAATATGGGTATGATAAACTCTAAATCTCATAAGCCTGAAGATCAGAAATCACCAAAACAGTTATTTTTCACCTATTTAAATAAAAACACCAGTTATATCGCACATAAAAGCTTTTCAGTCGGACTGTGGGTGGATAGTTGTGGGTGTAATTGTTTGGTTTCAGTACAGCTATAAAACCCATGTGATGATACAAACATGTTTGACAACCTGTTCCTTCAAATGGCTTTCCATTAGTATATTGACAGTAGGGCTCATACAAACATATCAACCGACTGCAGCAAGACCAGTCGAACTTGATGTCAGCTTTTAGGTCGTCATTTGTACCAAATAAAAGCTTGCAACTCGCATGTTTTTCTAGTCATCAGTAGTCAATTATATGTCCCTCCCTGCAATATGTACAGCATACACATACACATATTCACCATTTAATCAGGACCATGGTATTACCACTGAAATAAAGACTGAAATACATTAGTGCTCATTTCACTGGTATCCATGGAAAAACAGTCCTCTGTGGTCCAGTGGTAAAAGCTCACGCCTAGATAGCGAGAGAACCGGGTTCAAGACCGTGTATTTTTTGTCTTTATTTAATTCAATGCTCGTCAGTTTCTCCGAGCCTCTATAAAATATTTGCAAATGTGGACATTTACATTTGGCTAAATTTACACACTATGAATAGATGTTCCTGTGCATAGAAATGAAGTGTACAGAGTGGTCCAAAAAAAGGTTTACACTTTTTCATCTGCAAATTTCTCAAAAGTGGGTAGACATATAAAAATTGTTTGAAGGTATTTATTAACTACAATATCTTGTTGGAATCTGGTGAAAACGGCGTTGAAAACAAAGCTGAAATGACAAAATGGCTGCCATCTAGAGAAAAAAGGTAAAAACCACTTTGCACACACGTAAGTCTATGGCACTCTGTTGGTGGTCACGAATTATATCCAAGATTGATACACACACATTGAACAATGCACCCCGTCATGGGACTTGGTATTTAATAATAGCCACAAAGGTAAGAATTAAAACACCTCAAATTATTTCAAGTTTCTCTTATAAATTTAAAAATAAAACAGCTGCAATATTTCTTCTTTATGATTTTGTCCCAAACCATGCAAACTTCGAAAATGTACAAGCAGAGTCTCGATCAGTCATGGCAAGAAAAACATGCATGTATCTTTCAATTAAAATGCTCCCCCATTTGAAATCAACTTAATTATTATGTAAATAGGTATTTCAAGTTCAGTTTCACGGTTGAGATATTCTCATTCATTTTCAAACGGTAAACACTTAACACAAGCTTAAAGTGTGTTCAGTAGTTTGTTAAGTGAGTAGACCTCCAGTTCACGCAATGGTATTGATTTCGGTTAACCATAAATGGTTGTCCCATAGACTTACGTGTGTGCAAAGTGGGTTTTGACAATTTTTCGCTATATGGTCGCCATTTTGTTATCTGAGCTTTGTTTTGAACGCCGTTTTCACCAAGTTATAACAAGATAATGTAGTTAATAAATATCTTCAAAAATTGTGATATGTCCACCCACTTTTGAGAGATTTGCAGATATAAAAGTGTAAACTTTTTTTGGACCACACTGTATAAAAATGCTTTAACCTAGCAATTGTCAGCCACTGCTTTACTCACTGATAAGGGGACATTTCTAATCATGCTGTCCAATAAATAAATAATGGGTGATCTGCATCCCTGCACCTAGTCTCAAAACACCCACACCCACCCTCACCCCAACACACACACACACAAATGCACTTTAACAACATAATACAGCTAGCATTCCTTTATCAAACTCAGACAGACTGATTTTGTAAATGGCAATTTAAAGTGGTCCATTAATCAAAGCACATGCAAATGCACTAGTGAATGTCTGCATTACAGAATGTTTTTATACAACCTGAATGCCAAATGTCTGCAACCTTTAAAGGAGGTCTACGTTGATCAGGGCTTGACCATAAGCAACAGAAAGTAGCCAGTCACTTGCATTACTATTTTGTTGCCCAAATCAGGATATTGATGCATATTTGGTACAAATTTTCAATGGAAGGCCAACACTAATCATCATCATCAACAGCAGCTATTATCGATCCACTGCAGGATTAAGACCTCTCCAAGGTGACACCACTAAGATATTTCTTGGGCTTTTCTCATCCCATGTTTTGCCTAGGAACTGGGGGATCTTGTCCCTCCATCTAACATTTTGTCTTCCTGGATGTTTGTTCCATTTCTAGGTCTCCATTCAGTTATTAACCTTGTCCATCTCCCATCAGTGCTATGTGACCAGCCCATGACCAACACTAATATCACTAATTAAGGTCCAACAGTGTTATCACTGCCACTGGATATTAGGGGTATGAATGGCATTAGTTGTAGTATTATAGGAAATGGAGATCCCAAAAGTGATATCACTATCACTGGAATTCCAGTATTGTTATCACAGATGCTGGAGATCCACTGTTGGCATCCACTGCCACTAAGGTTAAACACCAGTATTACCAGCATTGGCAGTATAACAGTGGTACCAATGAATGTTCCTCTGTGTTATCACTGGCACTAGAGACCCAACGGTGACATGACTATCGTCAGAAAACCAGTAGTAGCATCCCTGCCATTAGAGGCTCAATAGTCCAGCATTAGATTTCAAATATTGTCATTCTGATACAAGGGGTCTAGTGGTATTAGGAGGTCCACCACTGTCATTAGCGATCCAACAGTGGTATCACTGTTATTGGATATCCAACTGTGGTTATACTGTTTTTGGATATCCAACTGTGGTAAGAAATTCACTATTTTTCATGTTTGCCTCTCTTTTCACAATCCAATGAATTTTAGTAAAAATCGGAAATAAGTATCATTTATTCTATTGAAATGATATTCATTTCAATATTATTTATAATACTGAACGAAGCTTTCCTTGGTAGGACACATTTTCTAAAGTCAATGAAAATTTAAATTGTTGACCGTTACTTCTATTTATTGTATAGAGGGATATATGCAGCATTACGTTTTTGCTGTTTTGAACAGGTTTGCTTTAATTCACGGTATGTAAATAACTAACAGTAAATTCCATAGTATAGGCTTAATAATATGAGCAGATATTGTGGTATTTTTTTTATCTTAATCACAGCAATGTTTTCACAATGCTTGTTTCAGATACAACCCAACATTTGGTCTATATTTGACATAAACATTTGTATTCTATAAGTAATTCCCACTGCATTTTCCCAAAAAAGGACTTGTAGTTTATAAATCCTAGTTCATTTCTATTTATTAGCAAAAAAAAAACACATCCTTGATAATGACCAAGTTTATGTTCATCATTGCATGTCAGGTATTACAAAACATCCATAGGTGTGGACAGTAAATTTGATCTACAGTGTGCACAGACTATCAAATTTGATCAAACTGTGCTAGAACGAACCAGTTGAGCATATTTGCCGTGCCAGGTGCATGATGGGAAGCTTACCTTGTTGGTATCCAAGTCAACCAGACCCATACATCCTCCAGGCAGCGGAACCTTTCTTGTCAGGACGAAACTCGCCGTCAACACCGATTCTAAGGTTCGAGCGAGTAATAACTGCAATAGATCACACATCAACATACTTAGATTGATAGGGGATCATGTGTGTGTTTGGGTGCAATTGGATTTGGTATTGGGTTTTGTTTGTCAGTGGGCGGGGTGCATTTGGGTACATTGGATGTGTTTTTGTATACAATGTGTGTTAAATATATAAGTGTTTTCAGTTACGGTGTGTGTTTAATTACACTACGTGTGTTAGATGCATAGGTTAGTGTTTGGGATGCCATTGGTGAGTTTTGGGTTTTGTGGGGTATGTTGAGCACATCGATGCACGGGTACACTGGACTAGTTTATAGATTTGGAGGTTGTTATTGATACATTTTGCATATGATTTGGTTTGTTGGCTGTGATTGGTAGTGGCTCCAGGCTGCTTTTGTGTTTGTGTTTGTGATTTGACATCTTATGTGCCTTATAGGTGTCTATGGTTGCAGTCCGTGTAATCTTCACACATAATTTAACCCTACCACAACTAAATCTCTCACAAAACTCACAGCAAACTGAGTGAAAAAAAATTATTTATAAATAACAATTTTGTGATTGCATCATCAAACCAAGACTCAATGGGCACGAATCCTTGCGGGCCCAGCGCCAAAGCCGGCCGTAGCGTGCTATGCATGTCTGGACTGGGGCCGGAAGGGCCCTGAGCTTCGAATCCCACGCGAATTTGCGACTTTTCTTGTTCCCCTCCCCTCACTCTTCCCCCCCTTGTGACTAGGCTAGAAACCGATGTGGGGTTAGGGTTTTAAGTATGTTAGCACTAAATGTAAACAAAATGGGTCAATACCCAACAAGACATAGAAATTCCAAATAACAGTCATTGCCCCTGTAATATCAAAAGACCACCCCCAAATGCTAAGCAGTATAAAGAGAAGGATGAACTATAGTGAGCTATCAATGTATATCCCTACCCTATGGTTCTGGGTATCATAAACTGCAGTAAAAACAAATAAAAGCTACTGAACTGTACATGGAAGAGGGGTAGTTTTAATTTTTCTCCAACTTTTGTGCCATTTCCCGAAACTTCCTTTTGTAACTTTCATTAGGTATTTCCCTGTTCATCTGAGGCCCATAACATGTTGGTTAGTAGGTGATGACCAGGAACTATGTCTTGCCATGGGTAGATTCATTGCGAACACGCCATCACACTCATGGACAACGCATTATAGTCTCGTGATTGTAGCAACCACCTGGAAGAAACTAAAAGGAACAATTTACACATGCATACTTAAACATGAGCAGTCCAACCGGGGTCTATCATTTATCCGAGGTTCTTTTATCCGAGGACCGCTATTTGAAGGTTCGTTTATCATCCAAAATTTTGTTTTCTGAAGTGTCGTTTATCGAAGTTTCTTTATTCGAAGTGTCTTAATCCAAAGTGAAAATTTTAATCCAAAGGTTTGTTTATTCTGAAAATTAAATAGGGTTAGGTTTAGTGTTAGTTCATTTCGGTCACAAACATTAATACCTTTTTGGATTCAACTTCCTTCGATCCACAACTCGGAAATACAACACCTTCGGATAAACAAACATTCAGAAGACATTCTTTGGAATAAGAAACAAATGGTTCGATACGAACCTTTGTAATAACACCTACGTATTCTAAGAATTCCCGTGTTCAGATTACCGACCTTTGGATAAGGAACTTTGAATACGAACCTATCGGATTATGAACAGCAACCATCAAACTTATACCTCTTCATTTGGCCACAAATTGGAAGCCATGTCATCAATTTTTACAGAGCTATTTGGAAAATGTATGCAAATTGCCCCAATGCATTTACAGCTGTGACATACCTCAATGCACATATTTAACACATAGGTGATCACCTAATAACTCTGGGTCAGCCACAAAATAGACAAGGGATGTTACTTTTGAAGATAACTAATAAAACTAATAAAAAATTAGAAACGGTTTAAAAACAAGGCAACTCGTATTTTAACGCAATGCGTAAATAGGTCCCGCCGAATTTGCGATCACTAACATTGCATAAATGCAACTTCAACACCCCCCACCCTCCCCAATACCCTGCAACACTCCCTCCTTCCACAACCCCCCGCAAAAACTCACCCCCCTCCCACACCCGCCCTCTCCAACACCCCAGCAACTCCCCACTCTCCTCCCCAACACCCCCGCAAACACCCACACCCCACACACACTCCCTCACACGCCCAACCCCAATACCCTGTAACCACCTCCCCCTTTCCCAACATCCCCCCAACCTGTCTTCCCCATCCCAAACCCCGCAACACCCTCATCCCTTCCCCAACCACCCTGCAAACACCCCACAACACTCCCCCCCACAACACTACACTCCCACCCCCCCACCCTCCCCAACACCATGCACACCACCACCCCCTCCCCACCACCCGCAATAACCCAACCCCCTCCCCAACACTCGCATACCCAACCCCTCCCCAACCCCGCAACACCCGCACCAACATACTCCCCACACCTCACCACGCTCTAAGCATAGTAGTCTCATGTAAGAAAAGGACTTTTTTCCATACCGCATGTACCGCTTCAGATATACAGCCATGTTACGTATTTTATTAGCTTCATTTGGCATACCTAAGCCCCGTATATATCACATACTTTTTTTCAAATTGGCAAAAAGATGTGCCCCCTCATGATAGGCTTCATGCAGCGCAGGAAGTTTGAGTATCCTGATTTTACCGTTTCCAAATTGCATTACGCTGATTTTTGCATATTAATTAGCTGCATTTGCATCTCATTTGCCCGAAATATGCCCAAAATCTAATTGGGTCAGAACTCTTCAGCCCGCTTCTTCCATCACGTTCAATCATTATACGCCGATGAACTCCCAGAAAAATTGTACATAGGCCTTGCAGGGACATTCTCATAAATTATAAATTAGATACTTAATTAGCATATTTTACGGCCACAATCTAATCAGTCCGAGAACTCATCAACCCCCCTCTTTCCACCCAGTTACATCATTGGCTCCCTTACTGAACTCCAGATAAATCGTAGTACAACATCGGGTTAACACTTTATCACGACGGACGGACGGACAAAGCGACGGACTCGCTCATTTCATAGTCCCTGTTCCGAACTCGTTTCGACGGGACAAACTTGTAATTCCAAATTTAGAGCTGGGCTTTCAAAATATGCCAAAGGGGAATTTAACCTGACGTCCTTTAAAATAACCTTAGAGCAATATGCTAATTGTTTGTCTTACCCGGGGCACTACCACCATATGATACAATCTTCTGATTGGCTCATACAGGACACAAGGTGAGATGCCGCTCTGAGTACCAATCAAAATAGTGCTTCTATGTCTCTGTGGTAAACCCAGAGGGTGTTTTGTGAATGAATCCCACATGCATGCAATGTGCCTATACGTTCCTGTACACAACTTTTGTCAGTACTTAGGGATAAAAAAGGTTCAAATTTTAAAACCACAAAGTCCCTAACATGATCATTGCAAAAATCCCCTCAGTCTTGGTACAACATGTGTGGGTGTAAATGAGTGTCAAAGCATGGTTTTTATGTGTTCAGACTAGATTTTTGTGGGATCACATGACCCCTATTGATGTGAAATTTCCCAAAACTGGTGCAATTTGGGATTGACTCAAACCCCCTCTGGTGTAAAACCATAACCAACATTCTAAAAATATTTCTGATTTGCTCATTCAAGATAGGGCCTTCAAAGTGACCATCAAAATCGTGCTTATTTTTTTTTTTTAAGATGGCTGATAGTAACAGGGGGGCTAGAGAGAAAGCTACATTTATCAGGTGCCAACATAGTTGACCGGTACAGATTTTAAAGAGACACTGGCACATTTGAAAAATAGTGCACCCTAAAAGATTTTTAAAAATCGATATTTTTGCATGGTTGTAAGGCTTTTATATACAAAAGCCCTCACCCGATCTGATTAAGACCAAATCAGCTTCCTTATGAGTAAACAGAACGATTTTATAATTTAACGTCGCCGGCGACGCTAAATTCAGCAGACGACGAAAATGGCGTTTAACACAAGAACACGCACGCCGTATGCATGTTTCTCATGCTATGCGCACAAGCATTTGCTCATAACATTCAAACACGCACCACTTCAATCAACTATATTTTTAAACAACCTTTCAAGGTTATCTCATACACCATAAAGAAAAATGAAAGTGTTAAGATCACAAAATGCACCTTTAATATTGGAAATTATAAGATTTAACAGGGTAAATGAGAAAACTAGCAGCTTTCTTCAGACACCAGCAAAATTGACTACTTCATATAGATCCGGGGTTCTGACAGGTTCTCGGAACATGGCTGTTAGTGATCAGGTCATGGACCTTTAAGTAATGCTGCATTAATTTTTATGGGGTTGTCACAGGAAACAAACACAATGCATTTTGAGGTCCTTTTTCTTTTGCACACATGAATGTATTAGGGCAATGTAGAACAATAATGGCAGTGGCGTAACCATTGGGGAGGGGGAAGCATCCCCCTGCCCAGAACCCTTCCCCCTCCCACCAATCCCTCCCCTAAATGAACTGACCATTTGTACAGTGTCGACGAAGAAGGACCCAACTTTGAACACTCAAAATATGCCTCAGCACCCCTTCTGCAAAGGTCTGGGTACGCCACTGAATAATGGATGCTGGCATATCAAACCAACTGCCCTTGCTTCAGGGCCTCCTCAAATCAAGGGACAAAGATAAAAATTTAAATTGTATTGGAGTTGACCAGTTTAGCACTCTTACTGACTTCATCAATTTTCTTACAAAATTCTAGCAACAAGTACTTTTCCCCCAAGTTTTAAGCATTCTGAATGTGACCTTTTCAACTTTTCTTTTTCCAATTGTATAAGTCTCACTGAGCTTCTATGACCCTGTGTGATTGAGGAGTGTTATTATTAACTCTTTGTGGCCTACAAGTAATTTTACTCAGTGATAACATTTTTTCATATTTTTCAAAAAAGGGTCAAAATTATCAATTTTCACGACTAAAATTGGAATCACCATGAGAAATGCATTCAAATGAGTCCAAACAAGCCTAGTCTTGGGTCAGTGTTTTTGAGATGGCTTCACAATTGACTGCAGGTCATTTGGGAAGCCATCACAAGAACCACTGACTTGTATGCTACAGATTCTGCCAGGGTTTAAATGGTCATGTAAGTACAAAGAATTAAACTGGCTTATTATCCATGTGAAATGCCATATATCTTATGCACACATGCTTGACACCAACCAACAAATACAGCACAACCTGCATACTTTCACTGCATACCCAATGTAAAATAAACTGCATTTCTTAAAACAAATTTACTGACTATTAGCACTCTCACAAGCTTATTGGATGAACTTAAAGGTGCAACGAGAGATTTCAAATACAAAAAAATTCGAATTTTTGGCACTGGTGTAACGCTTTCTATCCAAATTTCCTCCCCCTCTGAAACGATTAAGCTAAGAACTGATTCTTTGTTACAAAAATTAATTGTGAAATTTATAATTTTGGTTATTTTATAAAAATAGGATAAAATAAGTTTATCTTTTCTATTGAAATATATTACAAATCACCTTTTGTTTTTAGTTAAAGTACAACTATCATGATTGAAAATATTTGAAATTTCATGAATATACTTCAAATGAGGATAATTCTGGTAGAATTCTCATAAGTTACCTTTTCCAGCTGTAAAAATTGAAAGAAACTTAAGAAAACGGCATGTTCCAAGATAGAACGATTCTCCATTCATTACGATTTTTGTAGTAATGTCCGTTCGGACGATAATGACTAAAATCTCCGATTCTGTCCTTATTAGGTTGCTTCTGGTCTTATATTCGCGGGTATGTTAGGGATACCAATGTACTTTGTTACGTACATGCTAAAATCTGATTTTTGATGATTTTTTTTTTTTTTTCGATTTGCAATGATTTAGCACATCACTGATAGTGTCTTTAAGTTATTTCTGTAGCACCAGAAAAGGTATGGAATCTTTGCGTGTCTAATCTATATGAAATCACTACTATCACAGAAAATTGGCCGACTTGAAATCTTTCGCTGCACCTTTAATGTCAAACTTAAACTTGGGGCCGGGGTGGAATTACAAACCACGGTGTTGAAAAAAAACAACACCACTTTTTTCGCTAACACATCTCACCACGAGTTATATAATTTGTTCCGAAATTTATATTTTTTGAGCTAATTAATTTTGGATATATCAATTTAATTTACAACCTCATAATCCAAAATTTTATAGTTGATCTACATAAAACACCGTGGGTTATCTCTTGCTTCAACAATTTAAAAAAAAGCAAATGTACAAAAAATTTCAATTTACTTGGATTATAATAGTACATCTGCTTTCCCATATTGGTATTAAAACACCAAAAATGATATAACCAACTCAATAGATTCAGGAATTCCGATGCAACCGTGGCCATGCAATTACTATGTCTCAGCCATCATCGCATAGAAAGTGGGCCAAATTATGCTTCGGTGTAATTAAATTTTCATGCAGCAACAACCCACACCATCACACTACTCGTTTCTGTTAGCCGGAGAAACCACCTTGCTCAGTCCTCTGGATATATTATTACCATGTCACGTGCATGTTGATGACGATGGCGGTCGTGACGTACATGGTATTGCTAGCTATATAAGTCAAACCAATGTTAGCTGCACTGTGTTATTATGGTGACTCTTAATATGCGCTTAAATCATGACAAATGACCTGATGGCAGAATTACCTCGGAAAATTGTTGACATTCACTATTGCATACTATTAAAATCTGTTGTAGCATATTTATGGTTGTAAATAAATTGTACAACAAAATAAAAAAAATAAAAAAAATAAATAAATTTATAAATTCACATCTGAATATGAATTGGTATTTCCTCAACACATTGTCCATTTAAAAAATTGTCAATATTTCACACAATTTGTTTTCTTTCATAGTTTCAATAAAACACAAACCTAGATGTTGTTTATGAGAACACCAACTCAGCCATAGGACCCTTTAATGATGCTTGACTCTAAATCTGACCATTTAAAAAAAATAAATCCAATGCATAGTATACCAGTCCCAAGGAATACTAAAAATGATCTTTTCTTCATTGTTGATATTTTACCATAGCTCTCATTCACATTTTTGAAAGGAAATACAAAAAATAGAGCTGAATTGACTGATTGGGTTTACATTGGCTTTTAACTGGTGTAATGCAAGAATTTCAAGGCATCATCCCCTGTGCATACACATTGATTTCATATATATTAGACATGTTGTAGATCCATGCGTCTTGTGACAACAGAAATGTCTTAAAATAGAAAACAGAAAGTGATTTTCCTATTAGCTATTTATTGTAATATCACTGGTGAATTGTTTCAACATACTTTATACATGTAAACTAACCTATTTCCCTTGAAAGTAAGCTGTTGTCCGCTGTCATCTTTTGACGATTAAAAGAACTTCATTTTTTTAATCAAAATAATTCCCCTTTGGTGGTCTTAAAAGAGAACATTTACAACAGGACTGTTTTTAATATAGTGCTAAGTATTGTACCATTGAGGGAGCGATGGAAACCTGTTATCTTGAAGTGCTGGATATAGAATTATCATCAGAACTGCTAAAAAAAGGAGATTATATTTACTAAAGAATATTCCCAGGAATTAGTTATCATGGAACATTTAAGCCGTGAGTTGCTATTTTAAATGTTATGGTGAAGACAAATCATTGTTGAACTGCAACACTTTTTTATTCAATTCTGGACATAAGTCAACATACCAGAGTGGAGTTTAAATTGTATTCATGAAAACACTGAGTGTATTAATTACCACAGTAATTGTTTTGAATATTCTAAATCTTGAACAATTGTTTTGATCAACCAAATAAAATAAATTCTTTTATTCTGACCATTTGTGAACAAGGGTAATTGTTTGTGTAGGGTACTTCTGACCATGCTATCCATGAGATACCCTCAACAATAGGATTAGCTCTCTAAGTAGATGACAATGAAACGTTAAAATAAGAGAAGAATGCAGGGACCTGGGAGTGCAGTTCCAAGGAAATGTTCAATAGTGACAGAAAAAGGGGTAACTTTTGATAATCACCACAAACTTGTCACAGAAGTCATCACTCTAAAGTTCCCAGGAATTATTTCTATGGCTTGATTTTCCTTTTTTCTGCTTTGTTTCTACAGTTTGTTCTCTGCTCAATTTGCAAGAATACCCAGAGTAGCTTGACTGGAATCATTATCATTGTAATTAATTACATTCACATAGGCTTTAAGTATGCGCAGCATACTCGCTGTGCAAAAGAGATAATTGACACATCAAGATATATTTAGGGATTTGCAAAAATCATTTGTCAAATCCTCAAGAGATTTAGCCAGTATCAAAACTTTCATAGAAAGATGGGAAAAACCGGTATTCAGTTGAGAAATTATTTTCAGTGGTTCCGACGACTACTGCATGATTTTTGACAGCTCTCAAATTGACTAATATGACACAGTTCTATGAGATGTACGTTTACATGGAACTGACATTTACTTTTAATTGAAATTTATTTGGCTCAGAGTGGTTCCAGATAGTTCTTATCTTTCTAAGAATGGCCCATGCACTCACAGATGGATGCGAAACTGACCTTTGGTTTACTAGATTCAATGCAAGCTACAAGAGTTGGGTAATTATTGGACATACGATTACAGTATCATATTTCTTACGATACAGCGATAAGCCTCAATTTTTTCCTTGCAGTTTTCCACGGTTGATTTTTTTAAATGAGT
The DNA here is from genome assembly GCA_023653785.1 of Ophioderma brevispina. Lineage (NCBI taxonomy): Eukaryota > Metazoa > Echinodermata > Ophiuroidea > Amphilepidida > Ophiodermatidae > Ophioderma > Ophioderma brevispina. The sequence goes on from JAMKCH010022859.1 coordinate 117,002, forward strand.
CTCCTTCAAAGTGGTTAACTGTAAAATATCTGCAATAACCTTTTATATTTAATATAAATCAGAGATACTCAATCATAATAAGTCCAGCCGTGTAGTCAAAATTTTCAGCAAGTTATATATTAATTTCCTGGTTTTTTTTTTAAACTAAAAAGTGAAATTAGATAACTTTTTAAAGCATTTTTAAGTTGTTTGGAAATGATAAGAAGTCTTAACGTTTAATTTGGTGTGTTTTATAACAATACGTGTACATCCCAATGCATGCAAACGTAGTATCTTAATGTCAATATATTTTTGGCTTTATGTAAAGAGCCTTGAATAACACCCAAGATGGAGAAAGTAATGAGTGGATTGACAAACAAATAAAGTGTTTCTCGTCTTTTCTTTATCCATCAGTCCATCTACTATTTCTATTTACAGTCATACACAAGACTATATTTATTGTTAAAATGATAAAAAGATGGCATTGCTTTGGTTAATGAAATACATGCATATTCCCTGAAAAAAGGAAAACTACTTTCTCTAAATATATTAAAGGATGTGAGTGTTCACAAAATAGCCTATAAATTTTAACTAGTTGTTCATTTAAGGAGTTATTTTGCACTCTTTTAAAGGAATAACTCCTTCATAGGGTTTATATTAGAACTTCAAATCATTAAATATGAATGTGTGTTGGGAAGGGATGTGATGGGGTGGGTGGAAAAGGGTGAAAAATAATAGAAATTGAAAAACAAAATACAACAAAAGTGAAAAACATAAAAAGTACAATCTAACAAACAAAAGAAGGCACAACTTAAATATACTGTTTATAATGGTTGATGTCCAAGCCAAGACATGAACTTTGTTTGCTTGGTGTAAACATGGCAGTGTCGTCTACTCAAGATGAGAGAGTGGATGAAGTATTTGAGTAGCTTGGTGTTCCATCAATCTGTTGAATCACAGGAGAACTCCTACAAGGTGTCATAATGTGATTTCCAGAAAGTTGATTAAGATGCTGAAAACAAGATATTTTTTAGTGTGTGAAATTTTTGATAATTTTTCAAGGGGCACAACTTCATGTAAAATAAAATTTATATTTTTTCTTTGTGTAGGTATTAAAGAAACAAAAATTTGTGAAAATTGCTGCTAGTGAAAATAATAGAATTCTCTCTTAATATCAAAAATAGAATGTAGCATTCTGCAAAAATTATTGAAATTGTGTTTTTTCATTATTCTGTACAGGATGAGAGAACAAACTTAACGAATGAATGGAGGATATTTCACATTAGAAAATATGTAGAGAACAAAATAACATTTTTCTCAAAATAAGATTTCGTAGTGGGAAACAAGATTACAAATTAAATGTATGTAAAGATATCAAAAATTGTTTTGTCAAGTGGGATCAATGCATCAAGGCCCTTTGTGAACATGCTGGGCGGTGCAATCTTACAAGCAAATTGAATTAGCAGATCCCTGTCACAATAGCTTTTGGTTAAAGAAAGGTGATCTACTAAACACCATCGGGATTACTTGGTTTCCAATTAATCGCAATACACGGCTTTGCCAATAAATTAATACTATGCAACGCTATTTATGATACCTAGATGTATCCCTAACATTTTCTCAACCAAGAACAAGAACATGCAAAAACTTAAGTCTTATGCATCCAATAGAATGTGTACTTTGTATTTGACCCAGAAAGAAAAACAACAAAACAAAGCAACCAAAAAAATTATGGGCACAGGCATAGATTCACTTTATAGTCCACTCAATTCCCCTTTGCCACCACACATTATTATTGGTCAACTCAATAATTATTGTAAACTATTTGTCAAATTCGCTACAGTGCCCTCAAAGACACCTTTCCCAAAATTATAATTACATAATTATTTATTACTTGTTCATGTACCATGATATATTAGTCTAAATGGAACTGAGGCATGACTGGGAGCATCCGTTCGGTTCCCCTAATAAGGTGTGTATTTCTACAATGTGCCGCACAGTCAAGGCCTACGCCTCTGTACAGGTAATCAAACAATGCAGCAAGGAAACTGGTGCATACAACGCACACTACCAAGTGGGGAAAATTGGTCCGATTATTCAAATTTATTTCTTCAAAATACATGAAGACAAAACCTCAAAGTGTGCTATTCCAACCACAAAAATAGACTTGTTGGTTGTTTGGGTTTCGCGAACAAACCATTGAAGTTATTATCGCTGGACATGCCTTGTACCCTGCAACACTGTGCAAATACTGTCCACCATCGCAACCCGACTTGTGCGGATGTTGCTGACGTCCAGTCCGCATGACAAGTTGCTACAGCGTGTCCCATGCATGTTCTTGGCTAGTCCTGGGACCCTTCGCCATGGCCGCCGAATTATGCCCGCTTCTGATCTTGCTGCCGGAGCATTTGTCACTACTGCGTGGCGCGCCCTATGTGGGGACCTGCAGCGCTCTTTACCTGGTTCGGTGTTGCGTGGTCTGTTGTTCCCGACCATATATTTTGTGTATCTTTTTGTTGCATGCTTTGTGTCGGTAACTGCTATTGGGCCTTATCCCCTCTCAGCACTATCCTACTAGCCCCCCCTACGTGCTCCGACCTCACCACCATTCCGCCCCTTGGCCATAGTGGTTCCTTGTTCTCCCGTATGCGAGAGCGTTTATTGCAGTTGTTGTTTGTCACCCCTTGACATTCCTTTTTTGGTACCGTTGTACCACTGGCCCATGTACCCTAGAAAACCTCGAAGCGAACCTTGCCCCCACCCTGCTCCACGATGCCGATATAAAAAAACCCTTTTCCCAGCCTGTGCCTTGGTGGCATCGGCTTATGTCGCAACACCATACTTGCCGCAGTGTATGCACTGATTATCGTGTTTTTTCCTTCATATCCATATCTTACTAACAACATTCAATCAATGTTCATTCTATTCAATCCTATTGTGCTTGCTCTTCATGCTTCCCCTTGTGTCCTGTTTTTTCTTTTGCCAACCCAATATTCCAAATTTTATGACATTATCCAAAATCATGGTTTGGATTGTCTAGTGTGACTGACCACGATTGTTAGCCGCCTTATCTCCGTTGTGCCCCTGCGACCGAACACGACTGCCGGAACAGTTGATCTGATTCCTTACATTAATTTGCTAGTAGTTTGTACATCCAGGACACCACGGGAATTCATGTCTTCCAACGCCACCTCTCGCAGCTTTACTGCGATCTGACGTTAATTTGATGGTTCAGGAAAAAATGTATGGCCAACTTAATTGTAAACAGTCACATTTAGTACACAAACTAGAGTACGTACGGCCCAGTGCTTGGTTCGATATTTATGGTTATCTATTTTATGCCCAGCATCACCACTATACACACTAACCCAAACACATAGACCAGACCCCCAACACATCCTCCAGGGCACAAACCTACCCCCCCCCAATTAATGCACCACCCCACAGCCCACGAGACCCCACACCTTAACACAGAAAAAAAAACTTTATATATGAATATTATATCATGGTTGAAACTTTTTAAATTTTGAGATCACGGTTTTTTTTTTCAAATACATTCAACACACACACAAAAAAACTTTCATTAAAAAATTGCGGGTCCACCCCAACCCCACTCATGATGATTAACTACATACGCACAATTGGTTGCCTAATGGTGGTTCATACTTCATTGTCAAACGATAAGCCTTTGAAATGCTTTTCATGTCATGTGTATGTTCATTCATCTAACATGCAAAACATGTTCTGAAGGCTAACGGTGGTTGACGTCTGCTGATAAAGTAGCAACCCCCATATTCTGGTCTGGCACATGTTTTTTCTTGCCAGTAGATAGTACTGGCTAACGAATGATATAGATAGACAAGCGTATTCTCCACAAACGGCCGTGCGTAACCAAAATCGAGGTGCCCAAAAGTATGAGCATATTCACTTCATTATCATAGTTTGGGCACCACCCATTTGGTTTACGTCTCGTCGTATGGAAATCCTATGCATATTATGAGACCACGCGTATTTAGGTTCGTCACATTTCGCGGAGTGAAAACAACCAATACAACTGATGCCATGCTATCCTCGGACCTCAAGCTTCTTTTCCTAAGCAACAATTAACAGGAGTCATCGGGAGACTTTTTGGGCATTAAGAATGCGGGAACCTTTTTAGGGCTGGTTTCTGCCAGATTGGTTTTCGCATAATTATTGCAGAAAAATCGGCCGACCGATCGACCATGGAACATGGGGGGAAATGCAACACGATAACTAAAACGTGACGCACAGATGTGTTGGTGGTAAATGTTTGTGACCGTAACAGCGGATGACGCGCGGCTGGTTGACCGCAATAAAAGGATGGCCAGCGAGGTGTGAGAGAAATCGGTTACGTTGAGGCCTATTCAATAACACACAAGCGTTTCACCTCTTGGTTTATATTCTAGCTCTTGTACGGGCTGTATAATGTTTTTAGTCAAGGAGACTGTCCGGCGGTAACTGACAATGTACTGACAGGTAATGTGTACAAGTGGTTAAAGTGAGCTCTTCATAAGTGTGGAAGACAACCTTTATTCAAAAGGAAATGAGAAGTACCAGCCGAGTCTCCTTGAATAAAATACATTATACAGGCAGAAGTACGATCTACTGGCAAGAAAAAACATGTGCCAGAGAGCTGGCACTCAGTGCGAACTCTGTGTAATCAGTACGAGTCCATCTGGACGCAAATTTTGCGCTACCGGATTAAGCATGGCTATTAATTTGGTGTGATAAAAACATGAGTTGTTGGGCCCTTTCTGAACTTGATTGTATATCCAGTGAAGGAGAATAGCGCTTTTTCTAAGCTACTAAAATGCAAGGGACACAGGTGTTAAGTCTGTTAACAATCACAATTAATGACTAGAATGTATCCTTGAAAATCTTTGGCTTTAAATGCAAATCATCAAGAGTTCAGGCATGTGTTCATGACCCAGAAGGCAAATCCAACAAATTACAATAATTCCCATGTTGAAGTGACTTGCAAGAGATATAATTGGCCACCAAATTATATACCTGCTGCACTGTTGCAATGGAAACCATCTACCTTTTATACACACAGGGCAGGAGAAGATGAGAAGAAAAGAGAAGGGGGGGGAAGGGGGGGGGGGGGGGGAAGGAGATGGCTCGATTTTGCAATCCGATTACCCAGGAATACTCTCATTCATAGCTCATTGTTAGAAACTTCAAGGGCCACTCGATTGGACCTTGAATGAAGTAATGTGTTAAACCGCCTCAAGCTTGGCCGTTCGGGAAGGTTTCACAACAGGAAGTAATTGATACGCTCCCACTAAACTAACTTATTAATTTTCCAGCTAAAAATCTCTGCTGGCAATGAAATCCGCGGTTGTTCTGACGGCTGTTATTTATTTTAATTTTTTTAATTTTTTTATTTTTTTTGTAAACATCAGTGACTTTTTAACGACGGAAGAAGAAAGAAAAAGAAGAAACAACAAAATCGACCCGTTTCTGTAAGCTAACATTGATCAAGGTTTTGGGGGTGGGTCAATAAAAGATGTTATATTTTAGCCTAAGTTACCAATATCCGGTTATTTCATGAGAAATCTGATATGATGAATGATTAGATAAATGCATTTCAATACGTCTCAACCATACTTTTTTGGTGCAGAAAGTGTCCAAGTGCCAAATACTTTGAAAATTTGGGGTCCCAAAGTTTGATTATAACTGATGAAGGCCTAGTACGTTTCGTTTAGCTGTGTGTACTGGTCACCAACCATAGTGTATAGACCTGTGCACAAATACCAATTGAAAACGGGGGTAATTGGAATGTTCGGGGATTTAATGACAGGTGTAGGTAATGATCTCCAGCAAGTATGTGCCAAGGTCTTTTGTACAAGATTGGATTTAAGCGATTGAGATGAATGGGGGTTGGTTGAACAGTTTATCTTTTGAAGTACAGTCGCTCGAACCACCTACTTCTTTCTCATCTTATCTGAAACAGGCAAGCAAATGGGTAGGATAATGCTCACCTGATAAATCAATACTTATTGCCGTGGTTGAGCCACCAACAGTGATTTTTTTTGTAAAAGTTACGAGGAAGATTTGATTTAAATTCAAATTAGATTGAAATCAAAACTGATTTTTTGTTTCATGTTATTATGCAAGCATACAGTCCCTTCAAGTACTGCAGGAAATAACCGGCACAAAGCACACATTCTTGGACAGTTGACGACATTCTAAACAGTTTTGTTTACTTTCTCTATGTAGCTGTTTGGCACTATGCGTCTTTAAAGGCTGACTCAGAGATTTCACAATATAATTATTGTGAGTAGAAATTAACAAAATAGTCATCTAGACTACCAGATTTCAACCTAAAATGTTAAGTCCAAAGTTTAGAGCATTTTAATCTTATTTTTTCCATTTTCATGCAGTAAACCCTTATGTATAGTATAAAGGCCCATAGGAAACCATGTATAACAAATTTTCCGGATCCGGAATTTTCTATATGAAGGACTTCGATTTTGAGCTTAGTTATTTCACACATGATTAGTATATGACAGCATTATGTACATGCACAAAAAAAATCAGATGTTTTGAAAATTTAGTGCGCCCTCATCAGGAAATCTCTGAGCATTTAACGCGCAGGGTTAGACATTTGTGGAAAGGTTGCAAGGAATGGTTCTGCACTCCAAGTAGATTTACGAGAATATTAGATTATCCTATGTTTAATTTGTGTTATAACTGACACTTGTTGCGAGAATCTACTTGGATTCTCGCAACTTTGTTCAGGAGAATTGCAGAATTGATTCTCGCAAAATTCTGACCCTGAATGACTTACATAATGTGTTATAAAGATGGTTAGCTAGTATTGAACCCAAAAATAGGACTGGTAAAGCACAATTTGAGGACACAAATTATGGCCCAGAAATGACATAACTCATATTCCCAAACAACAAGCAGAAATATTAAGACTTTTCATATGCATTCTCCATATGAACAAACAGAGTCAATGACATCGATTCAAAAGAGTCCATGATGGTGACTTCAAAGGGGTGGGGACCCCCCCCCAAGCTAATGGTCCGGATTTCCATGTGTTTTCTCCCTTACATGGAAGTATCACCAAAAACTCTAATTACAAATTTTGAGATAAATCGATCCAGCCATTTGGACAGAAGCAGCAACAATGCTAGTAAATTAGCCCATATAGATAATGCCCCCAAAGAGGACAGTGGGAAGTGAAAAAAATGGGGCCTAGTTCATACATGTATTTACTAGCAGATGACACACTTTCATGCATGTGTGAGCATTTACATGAAAATATTGCAACTAGGTTCTTAGAGTTTTGAAGCAATGAATTAACAATTCACTAATTTAAGAAAGCAATGACTCATTTTCTGGACAATCAATTAACCCTGGTCAAATATTAAGAGCAATTATGGGATGACTAATGGTTAATACCACAGGTCTATGTAAATTAAAACCTTATAAATGAGAAAAGAGTCCATTTCATTTGATTTTTCTAATTACCCGTATTCTACATTCAAAAAGCCGGAGGGAATCTAAGAGTATCCAGAAAAACCTGTGAGAGCCCAAGCTTGGACGGGAAAACCAAAAGATGGAAAGCTTCTGGTCTGACCCAGGGATCGAACTTGGGATCCTCAGCGGTTTCAAGCAGGAAACGAATTGCAATGCTGATGCATTGCTCCCTTGTGTGTGTACCAAGAAAATGAGTTTACTTGATCCACTGGTACAATATTTCATTTATATTTATGTATTTATTTATTTGGGTTTATTTAAAAAACAAAACATACAAAGCAGCGAAAAACGCTGAAAACGTATGATTTACATTTAAAATACATATATTATAGTTACAAAATATACAATTAACATTATTAAATTTTAAAAAAATAATACAAGCTGATAAAAAAATTAGATATCGTATTCACTCACACACGCACCCACAATACACCCAAAGGAAACTACAACATCCACAAACACAAACACTCCCGCACAAACATAAAAACACTCATGCACATACACTCGCTTACCAACACAAAACACCCGCTCACGCGTACATACACAATACACGACCACACACACCAACACACCACACAAAAAAAATAGCCAAAAACACCATACTTTAAATACAAACATTACACTATGCAACGGTCAACAAGGGCTTCTTCTTCCTGGACTGGTGATTTCCTTACCGTGTTGTCCTTGCATTTAGCAGATCCAACTGTTTGCGACTTCTAAGGTGTCTGCAATGTCTTTCGCCCTTGTAGCAGGAAGCATCGACCTATGCTATCAGGACTTTCTTAAAAATGTTCTTCCAAAAACCTCGGAGGAGCTGTTCAGGCCTATCATTGAGGGGGGAAAGTAAATTTAACGTTTGCAAAGCCTGATCATATGAACCGTATCGGTCTCCCAAAATTATCCGACAAGCACGCTTTTGAATTATCTCGTTGATTGGCTTGGTGTGTAAGACTAGTGTGCCATTACCGGCAAGCATAGTTCTAACTACTGGGACGAAAACATTATATTGGTAAGAAGACCGAAGACAAGATCATCTCAGAGCCCCAAAAAGTTTCAGAAAATTAAAAACGATGAGATTGCGTTTTGAAGCCTTCTTAATCATCTCACTAACCTGAATATCCCAATTGAGATTGTTTTGAAGTGCACACCCAAATTTTAATCGAATCTGTTAGAGTTAATTCTTCGCATAATATAAAATTTGGAAAGGAAATAGTGGTTTATTTTTCAAAGGAACATATATGAATTATAGACATTGTCGGCTTTGGAAGCGTGTCATTTCTATTACAACACGCCCCCAACTGATCAAGATCCTCTTGCAATGAGATCTTATTGTTGAGTTTTAAATTAATACACTCTTCCAAGGGTCAGTCGTCCACATACTTCCACCGCAGTTGTGCATCACTAGCAGATCGGTTTGCCACAGCATGAAAAAAAATTATAGGCCAAAAAAATTGGGCCTTGTGGAAACACAGCCCATATCTAAGGGGTGTGGACGACTTGCCCTGGATTTTACAGTTGGGTGCGATCTGTTAGAAAGATGAATATACAAGGAATTATGGCGTGGCGAACCCCTAAGTCAATTAATTTATTAATTGACAATATTATGTTGATCCTGTCGAAAAAAGCCTTAGTAAAATCGATGGCACATAAAGTGCATAATGGACGGGGCTTATCAATCCCCTAAGGGACTGTGTCAAAACAAGATCAACCAAAATAATGAGTTGTAGAACTGTCAGGTATATTGCCAAATTGCTTGCAGTCAATGTGGACAGAAATATCAGCTAACGTCCAATCAGCCAAAAAATTAGCAAAAACTTTCCCAACTAATTTAGGTAAGACTGAGCGGCCGTATTGGCAAGTATTTGGGGCTTCTTCTTTATGGGATTAGGAATTGGTGTGACAGACGAAGTCTTCCAAACATTAGGATAAAGACCCCTTCTTGTAACAAACATTAAAATATGAAGTCAAGGCATAACTAAATACCAAACAATTTCTTTAGTTATATAGAGGGAATTAACTCGGAGTGGGTTGCTTTTGCAGCTTTATCCTATTCAAAAACCCCATACAGCTTCCCTAGGAGTGATAAACAGGGGTGGCAAACTTGGGCCGGTAGCTGGCAAATTAGCAGATCTCCTCGTGGCATTTCATTACAAACGCTTATAGCGAAGTTTGTTGATAATTTCGTGCAAGTTGTCGGGGGTCTTTTGGAAAGGTGATCCATCTAGAACTAGATTTTGTTTTGTAACTGTAAGATTTTTGACCATAACTATGCCCATTTCTTTAGGGTTATTTGTTTCAAACCTTCAATGTATTTTCTATAATATTGCACTTTTGCTTGAAATGATTTCTCTTTGGATTTCATTTCGAAGTTTTTTATATTCTTTGACGATCTCCAGTTTGTATGCTCTATCACGATCATTATTTAGTTTTGAATCTATGCAGTTAACCATGGCTTATCAGTCTGTTTGTACTTTATAGTTACTGGGAAAAATAAGTTTATTTTCAAGCATGGTCTTTTCAAACACTTAGGCTTTTTCATTACAGCATCAATTGCTGCTATATCGCAATCATCAGCAGCTGTTCATTTCACTACTGGACGAACCACCTCAACATCTATGCTGGACTACGGCTACCCTTCCACGCTGGCCGAGTGTGGTTTGGAAGGGACCTCTGGTACTAGATGCATGAGTGCAGGTAACAAGACATGGATGATCCCTTATCTTATGCTGAGATTCTGGAACTTTTTCCGTACTCAGGTTGATGCCTCTGCTACACACGGGAACAAACAAATTTACAAGCTCTCTGAACCACTGAGGGGGTACGGGCACCCACCGCATACACCTGCACATACTACGCAATGGGTGGGAGTGAGGGAGAAATTCCATAATCACACCTATGTAATTATGCATTTCCAAAGATCCTCATAGGGGGGGGGTCGGGGGGGGGGGCTGGGGGAAACTATCTGAGTCTGACCAAGAAACCAGACTCTGCAGGGCTCAAACCAGGGCTGCTCAATCGACCTTATACCTTGCCAATGGTCAGTGCCTCTTACACTGCTCAACCACCTCGCCCTCGCCCTCATACATCTTGAGGGAACATATTTGGCTGGTTATGAATTCAATGAACTTCCACGGGCCGGGTCGACTTGATGCATTTTACTGCGACTTATACCCCTCACTCATCTATAAAACACATGTTTATTTTTTTTTTTTAAATTAGACTTCAAATTCAACAAACAGGTGGAACTCTTTAACGTCATGTTGTGATCAAAGCACCTTTATTTTGTTTATGATCACAAGAACCTTAAGAATATACAGTTTGTTCAAAAAATTGTCATGTTGATTCTGACGGTTCCTTTTGATGTTATAACAAATGTTCAAAACAGGCTGCCCCATAGACCACCGTGTTGTAATTTCTGTCCGTTTACGGACAGAAAATACAAAATTGAGCATTTCTTCTATAGAGATTGACTAGCACGTAAGATGTGGGGCACATTATATAAATAATGCAAAGCACGTTCAGATGATATAAAAAATATAACTTGTTTGAGGTAAGTCGGGGTCGGGGAAGAGGTGGGGGATCACGAAATGCCCATTTAACTTCATTTGTGCTCTTGAAATTATTCACCATGGCACACATTTATATCAGGACCAACAAGAAAGCCTGCTGATATTGGGCCAAAGCTTTGAAAGTATGCCAAAACATCAAGCTTCCCATGCTTTTGCACACGGGGAGGACCTAACATGAATGCAAGAAATTGGACAAAAGCCTAAAAAATAAGTGAAATGTCAAGTTTTTCCAGCGAGGGAAGGGGCAAGGGATGACAAGAGAAAGCCTGAAATTTGGGCAAAGCCTGCATGGAAACTGGCATCCCTGCGAAAAAAGGCCAGATGACAAGCAGTTATCACATGCAGAAAGCTATTTTCCCCTCTACAGGCCTCAATCAATACATGTCTTTGTGGGACCCTCTTGGTTAGCTCTCTACACAAAAAACATCCAGGCTGCAGTAACATAGATACCATCCTATACATGGCAACACGCTACTAACAGTGTGAAGTCGCTAAATATGAAACACCGACGATTTCCTCCCTTTATTATTTTCAGCTTGTGCTTGCGGGACAATTAACTCCTATGCTTTACCAAACTGGGCTGTGTGACGTACAAGCATAGAGTTCTAACACCTTAGGGGGTTGTTAGAGAATTATGTTACAAGCAGACAGGACCATTTGTCCAATTCAAAAACTTCACCGTATCTACCTGGACAGGAGGTACCATTGTTATTCATGATAAAACCACAAAGATGTAAATTACCATGTCACGCCCAGACGCAGTGTTCATGGAAGGCGTACGCCCTACGCTAAGGTTGACGCCATGTTGTGTCATGTTTGGTTTGGAACTATGAATGTCCAACGCAAGAGCAACAGGTGCAATCCAACACCGCATGCCAACCATCATTTTTTTTTTTTTAGATTTTGCTAATATATTACCAGGAGAGATTTCTGTTGAACTGGGAACCATTTTTATCAGTAGTATGATAGTGAGAATATGGTCCCTCTACACACGAGTATTATGCGTTTTCATAGGATTTTCGTTTGTTGAAAGGAGATTTAAACAATTGGACAGAGTGGTTATAACAAATGACAATGCATCCATTGCATTCTGCATAGGCCTGCTAAAGCATAGGATGCAAAGTTGTTTTACAAAAGTTGTTTGGCATTCCCATGCTCAGGCGGTTAAAGCCGCCCTCGCGGGACAAAAATATGCGGACACATCGGATGCATCATGTTGATTTGTGATCGAACCACTCTGTTTGGAAACATTGCTAATAACCATCAAAGGAAACATTTCGGCAGATTTCACTGGGAGTAATGAGAGCAACCTATGAACCTTCTTCAGATACCAAAAAATTCAAATTTAATGCGACGTGTGTGTTGTGGGGGGGGGGGGGGGGGGGGGGGGGGGGGGGGGGGCGATAGGTTGTCAAATCAGTGATCACCCCACCCTTTAATCCAGTGATTTTTTCATTAACCCACAAACAAGCTGGGCTGGTTTGGACTCCATGTTAATGCATTTGAAAATTTTGTCCAGAAAGAAAATGCATTAAATATATATGTGTTTTGTATCTGAGCAAATGATTCACCTTGTAATACATGGAATATTATAATGTTGCAAATATCAGTCACCTTGATTTTATTGACGATTGATGACAACCATAAAACCTATTTCTTTTAAATGTTCCTTACAAAGGACATTGGTACCACTTTGATTTCATGCATGAAACCCAGGTGTCATAACATTAATGTTATCAAATAACTTTGCGCTTCTTACAAAATACATGGTTTTTAATAATTCAATTTATTTAAAAAAAAAAAAAAAAAAAAAAAAACAAGTTGTCTCAGAGACCGCACGCATTTTGTGTAAATTGGTTTTTTTGGACGCATAATTGTTTTTTAGGTTTTACTCAATTTTTTTGTTCGTTATAAAACATTCAGGAAAAAAAAAAGAAAAAAATTGGCCTTCTGATGAAAAAAAGTGGGTAAAAATGCATTTTTTAAAAAAAACCCCACATTTCGCCATTAGCATTTTTCTATAAAAAAAAATGATTTCGCATTGCAATTTTTCACATTTCTTCTGAGACAAAGCTTGTTGTTTTTTTTTGGCTAAGCAAATTGCCTATTTCACAATATTTCTACTTTTTAACACTTAAAGATTGCATAAAGACAAAGAGTAATGCGACTCAAATAAACTTTCCTTCACAAGGTGTTGTCTTTAAAGGGAATATTTTATACAATGAAACCACTTTTTTTTGTCATGGTAACCATTATTACACTAAGTCTGTTTCATGAGGATGATGCAAATGATGAGACATGACTGCCCTGTAATTTACAACTTAGCTTATAACCAGAGTTCCATGGTACGAATTTGAAATTCTGAAGAGGGTCACAAATCTGAAGAAGACATTGCTAGGAAAATACACTATGCTGCTACAATCACATTCCTTAAGGGTATTCTTCATATAAACTTTCATACAGAAGACTCGTTAGACTTTTTATAATTCATGTGTAGAAACAGCAAAAACTATACTCTCCATCATAATTCCTTTTTTCTGCATCTAAGACAACACCACGCCTTCCAGCAGACAGAACCATGGAAAGCGTAACGGAACAAACATTAGTCTGCACCGTAACACACAGAGCACACTCTTGCGCGCAATGTAGACGCCTATTTCAGAAGGAATTGTAAACGGCGACTATGACACATCATTTTATGACTTTGAACACATTCAAATGCACATGAAAGGGCAACAAACAAAATACTTGTTTAGGGTAATTTCCGAGGTTCAGACCTGGGGATAATAATAACTAGGGTTAGAAAAACAAGCAATGATACTGTTAAAGGTACTATTTTACACCAAGGGAAAATACTGCAAGTTTGCCACATGTAGGGTCTTTTGAGTCTCTGTTGAAATACGAGTTGGACCCCTCAGAAAGAGAAACCAGAAAGAACACTTGCAATGGAGTTGTACAGTTTGCGAAAATAAACTTACCTTATGTTCTAACATAATCAAGGTCATGACCTTCAGACAAGTTTCCACTCCGAGTAATTCCAGAGGACAATGCAGCGGGAAATCAAGCCAATGGAACCGTGTATGTATGATCGGGACAATTGCGAGGATATCATCGGCGCCTTGGGCCTTCAAGATTTCAGCTCCACGCGTTGGTCTTCCCGGGAGTAATGAGAGAAATATGAACCTTCTTCAGATACCAAAAATTCAAATTTAATTTTTTTTTTTTTTTTTTTTTTTTTTTTTTTTTTTTTTTTTTTTTTTTTTTTTGGGGGGGGGGGGGGGGAGATGAGGTTGTCAATCAGTGATCACCCACCTTTAATCCAGTGATTTTTTTCATAACCCACTAACCCAAGACTGGGCTGGTTTGGACTCATGTTAATGCATTGAAAATTTTGTCAAGAAAATGCATTAAATATAATATTTGTTTTTTTAATCTGAGCAAATGCTTCACCTTTTAATACATGGAATATTATAATGTTGCAAATATCAGTCACCTTGATTTTATTGACTATTGATGACAACCTATAAAACCTATTCTTTTAAATGTTCCTTACCAAGACCTTGGTACACTTTTGATTCATGCATGAAACCCAGTGTTCATAACATTAATGTCTATCAAATAACTTTGCGCTTAACAAAATACAAATTGGTTTAAAATTCAAATTTATAATGCAACGTATAAGGCCATTTTTTTTTTTTTTTTTTTTTTTTTTTTTTTTTTTTTTTTTTTTTTTTTTTTTTTTTTTTTTTTTTTTTTTTTTTTTTTTTTTTTTTTTAAAAAAAAACAAGTTTGTCTCAGAAGACCGCACGCATTTTGTTTAAAATTGGTTTTTGACCGCATAATTGTTTTTTAGGTTTTACTCAATTTTTTTTTTCGTAAAACATTCAGGAAAAAAAAAAGAAAATTCGGCTGAAAAAAAAGTGGGTCAAAAATGCATTTAAAAAAAACCCCACATTTCGCATTAGCATTTTTCTATAAAAAAAATGCATTTCGCATTGCAATTTTTCACATTTCTTCTGAGACAAACTTGTTTGTTTTTTTGGCCTAAGCAAATTTTAGCCTATTTCACAATATTTCTACTTTTTAACACTTAAATATTGCATAAAGACAATGAGTAATTGCGACATCAAAGTAAACTTTCCTTCACAAGGTTGTTGTCTTTAAAGGGAATATTTTATACAATTGAACCACTTTTTGTCATGGTAACCATTATTACACTAAGTCTGTTTCATGAGGATAGCAAATGAGAGACATGACTGCCCTGTTACATTTTACACTTTAGCTCTATAACCAGAGTTCCATGAGTAAGAATTTGAAATTCTGAAGAGGGCTCACAAATCTGAAGAAGACATTGCTAGGAAAATACACTAGTGCTGCTACATCACATTCCTACCGGGTCTTCTCATATAAATTTCATACAGAATACTCGTTAAGACTTTTTATAATCAATGTGTAGAACAGCAACAACTATACTCTCCATCATAATTCCTTTTCTCTGCATCAAGACAACACCAGCATTCCCGCCAGACAGAACCATGACAATGCGTAAAGGAAATACATAGTCTGCACCGTACACACAGCAACTCTTGCGCGCATATGTAGACGCCTATTTCAGAAAAGGAATTGTAACGGCGACTATGACACATCATTTTATGACTTGAACACATTCAAATTCACATGAAAGGGCACAAACAAAATACTTGTTTAGGGTAATTTCCGAGGTTCCATACCTGTGGATAATAATAACTTAGGGTTAGAAAACAAGCACATGATACTTGTTAAAGGTACTATTTTACACCAAGGGAAAATACTTGCCAGTTGCCTACATGTAGGGTCCTTTCTGAGATCTCTGTTGAAATACGAGTTGGACCCCTCAGAAAGAGAACCACGAACAACACTTGCATGGATGTACAGTTCTGCGAAAATAAACTTACCTTATGTTCTAACATAATCAAGGTCATGACCTTCAGACAAGTTTCCACTCCGAGTAATTCCAGCGGCAAATGCAGCGGGAAATCAGCCAATGAGAACCGTGTATGATCGGGCAATGCGAATATCATCGGCGGCTTGCCTTCAACGATTTCCAGCTCCACGCGTGTCTTCCCGGGAACAGGAACCGGGGCACTGAGGAATCTGAGCATCCATGTTTCTATCTGTCTGACATCATGGCGTACTGGAGATTAAAGGGGCTTTGTGATCCAGAGCCTCGTCCCCCAACTTACCAAAAGATGTTGAGATTTTTTTTATATCATCTGAACCGTTAGCCTTAGTAATCATGGTCAAATAGTACGTGCAAATTCGGTCGTTGTCGGTAAGAAATTCGCAATTTGTATTTTTGTCCGTTAAACGGACAGAAATTACAGCAACAGTAGCCTATGGGACCGTGGGGAGGGAAAGGAGCAATTGCTCATAACCACAAAACCGCAAGATCGGGATCAGCTCAAATTTGGCAAGGAAATAGAAATAAAGCTTTTCTCAAGCATATGCAGTGATGAATGAATAAACAAAAGGTGCGAATCACGAATGATTCACCTTTAATGAGCGTAAATGCCAAACTAGTGAGCAGTGCATAATGCTAGCAAGAAATATGGGATGGAGATCCGTATATACCTAAAAAAAAGCTATGGTATTCTCCCGTGATGACCGGCTCCCAGTTTTAACGAGCCAGCTTGATGGTTCACCGCTTGAGCAGGTTAACAGAATCAAGTATTTGGGAGAGTAACGCTAAACACCATCAAATGACTTCCACCATCGAAACAAAAGCAGATATTATTGGCATCAACCGCACTAGGGAAAGTACAGAGAGTCTGGAGTGATAACGACATCTCACATCTCTCAACCAAATTACGACTTGTTAATTCATAGTCAACCAGTGCTTCTGTATGGCCCTGATGAAAATTGGACCATCAAAAAAGGAATGACATGAAGAAATTGGGACGCAATTTGAGAAGCGATGCTACAGAAAAATCCTAATATCAGCTGGAAAGGATAAGATCCGAAATGAAGAAGTTCTGTCAAGAATCTCCTCCTGCCACTTTCCAACCAAAAAGGATCCTTGCTCGCATCACTGCCTCGAGGCTGACAGGTTTGGTTACTTGTGCAGAATGAACAACAACCGCCTACCCAAACGCATTTGTATGGAAACTGTCGCAGGACCACAAACAGAAAGGGAAGACCAAGGAAGAGATCGACGATGGGAAAAGAGATGGGAAGATGACGTCATTGTGGGCACCACCTTTCACAAGGCATATTTGGAAGCGCAAGATAGGATAGATGGTTTAAATTTGTTCGAGGAGCCCACGTCCTATGGGACATGGTGCAAGATAGATAGATAGACATTCGCTATGTGCATTTAAAAGGGCATTTCGTGATCCAGCAACTGGTTTTTATTTCAGCGTTCCCAGAATCCTTGAAGAATAGCTATTTGCAAAATTTGAGTTGATTCCCGATCTGCGTTTTAGTTACGTGTTATGAACAGCCTGTTTCCCACGGTCCCATAGGCCACTGACGTAATTTCTGCCCATTTACGGACCAGAATTTCTTACAGCTATGACCAAAATTTATATATAAGATTAGGGGTGGCTGGTACTTTGGATTTACTATGGCTAAACGGTTCATATGATATAAAAAATCTCAGTTTTGTTAGGTAAAGCGGGGGGACGAGGTAGTGGATAGGAAATGCCCCTTTAATTAATGACCAAATATTTGTTAATTTACGAATAGTTTGCTGTTACTTTTAATTACAAAAGTATTTTACTTGACACAAAGTACCAAACATTTTCGGAATGTGAGTAGTACTTGATACCTTTTTTCGCCTATTGTATTTTTTCGATGATCAGACTTTTGATTTTGCGCACCTGGTTTTCACCGCGATACGGGGATTCCCTGGGCTTACCTGAGTTGTTTTCAATGCTTTGAAGCCCGTGTTGTGAAAACCGCGATAAGCCCCCCCATCAATCCACTCCCGGCCATACACCGTCACGGGTAATTGTATTTTCGTATTTAAATTTTTAAATGATTTTTACAGGGGTCACAAAGGTCATTCGGGGTAACAAAGATACAGGGGGCACCAAAAAGGTCACATGGGGCACCAAGGTCACATGGGGTCACCCCAAAGCTCACATGGGTCACTGAGGCCATTGGGTTACCAAGCGTCACATGGGGTCACTGCAGGTCCATAGGGCCACAAAAGTCACATTGGGTCACAAAGGTCACATTGGGGTCACAAAAGGTCACATTGGGTTCACAAAGGCCGACTCATAGGTCATTAAAAACCGCCCCACCCCACCCTTCCCCGACCGCACCCCAACCTGCCTCCTCCGACACACCCACCCCCTCCCTGTCGCATCCACCCGAACGTCCCGTTTTGTGAATGGGCTATGTGAAGGTCAGCAAGGCATGTGAGGTGTTACTAAGGTCCGCATGGGTCACAAAGGTCACACAAAGTCACCAAGGTCACAAAAAGTCACAGGTTCACACAGTCACCAAGGTCACAAAGAAGTCACACAAGGTCACCAAGGGTCACATGGGACATGAGGTCACCCTGCCCCTCGCGATGCACCCCACCTTTCCCCGACGCAACCTTCCGACGCACCACCCGACCCTTACCAGGATTGCACACCACCCGACCCTCCGACGCACCCCCACCTCGACACTTACACCCCACCCTTTCCCCCTCCCCAACACCCCACCCTTCCCCTCCATATGATTCACACACAAGATGCGGGCAAGATGTAAGGTATAGTAGGTTTTCATGTAGCAAAGGAATTGTTTGAAAACAGTTTGTTTTCTTAAAACTCCGTTATTTGGTATCTCCTTTTTCCAATGTCGATATAAAAATTTTGCATATCTTTGGTGAACAAGATGACCCCAAAAACTAATATACACAAATTTATATTCAGGCGATCCCTGGTGACGTCATACCACTGGCGTCACCGGCGTCCAATCATGCGTCCTTTCCCGCAACTCCATAGGCTCACCTCTCAGCGACAACCAGTGGGGCTGGTTGGGAAGGGATCGACATTGGAAAAGGGAAATTTCCAATAACGGGAGTTAAGAAACAATACTGTTTTCAAACAAACTCCCTCATATTTGAAATCTCTTCGTGTTTCCAATGGTCGAAATAACAAATTGCATCGACATTGAAAACCCCTTTTTCCAGACTGACAACAGACCATAGGCTGGAGGAAGTTGTCGCCCAAAAGAGAGACTAACACGAGTCGAATAGAAAACCCAAGCGTAGAACGAAACCGAGAGCTACCCTCAAAGAGCGGGCCGCGGGTAAGCCCTCCTACCCTTGGACAAGAGTGCGAAAAGCTACTAAAGGCCAGAACAAGTAGGCCACACGTTCACTCCCTCCACCTTATAAGTTAATTCCGGTTTAAGTCCCGGGAATCAACTTACCTTGAACCTAATCACGCTCACGCCTGTTCGAGGACGGCGTGAGAAAAACCGCCGGCCTCATATCCTTCATGTATGTTGTAATGAAGGAAATTGGAAAAGGCGCTGCCAGCCAAACAGTATATGGATTTGCTTCTAGGCGGAGGCCCGCGGTGAAAGGCAGCAGACCTTGCGACAGCTCTGGGGAATGAGCGTAGATGTTCGCCGGCGTTCCACCGCATGGGCCTGGTGATAACCCGCAGAACCAACGTGCCAGAGTCTCTTTCGAGGCAGCAGTATGCGGATGTCGTGTTATCACAAACAGCTGCTCTACCCTACCACGAAGGGCCTCCTTCGTAGGCGAGGAGGTAATATTTTAGAGCTCTACCGGACACCCCAGACGGTCCTCCCGTACGAAAGAACTACTGACATGTCCGGTAGAACAATGGCGGGGCCCTGAAGCCAGGTCGTTAATTCTTTGAAGGAATCCCGGGCAGGAAATGGAGAGTGGGCAACGAAACGTCCAAACACTATAAATTTCACCAGCGACAGCAGAGCGTTGTTGTAATTCTGAGGCGCGACGCTGGACGCATCGCCAGTAGGAAAATAGTCTTGGACGTAAACGGCGCCACCAGATGCGGAACCACGGTTTATACGGAACCACCTGTCACCTCCGTTTAGGGCGGGTGGCAAGTCCCACCCAGGCATAACTGGCCTCGTTGGCGGCCTGGTATTAAACATGCCAAGTAAAACAGGGATTCAAAATTCACCCCCCTCCACCTTTCGGTACAGCACCAGGACTCGTACATCGGTGATAGAATTGAATGGCCCGAGCTGTAATTCTTGATTGTGTTCGTTGTCTAGGCCACTACTGCATAAAGACCACGCCACCGTCAAAATAAGTGACGTGTGTGTATCTTCGCACCCTCTGGCCGCCAGATCGGCAGCGTCACGAGAAAGGCCTTGCGTCTGGAAAAGCTTCCTGACAGCGGCCAAGCTGGCAGTGAAAGCGTCACCAGAATCGTACTGGACATCCGCAAGATTCTCCCACAGGATATGTGAGTCCCGCGGGGAGCGTCCGCGGTATCCCGGCAAAGCAGGTTCACCAGCGGACGGAAACCACGGCTGACGAGGCCAGACAGAAGGGGGCCACGAGTTATTACGTCGCAGTCGACCCTTCCGACCATACTACTCGTGGGGATGAGGCGGGATAGGGGGGGGAAGGGGTTAAGCCTGCATCAACGACCGTAAAGGGAAAGAGCATCCAAAGCCCACGCTCCGGGATCTACGCCCAAGGGGAGCCAGAACGTAGGAGGAAGCTTGGCATTTTCTGGAGGACGCAAATAGATCTATCGACGGCGATCGAGGACCCGGAAGAACTGTTGCGCCTGCGCTAACCGATCTTGATACAGGGGACCAATCCAGAGAAGTGGTCCCCGCCTCTGGATAGAAAGTCCGCAGTGACGTTGTGAACGCACGGGAATATGGACAAGCTGCAAACGTGATCCCCCTCTCTATGCACCACTTGACCAGGAGTCTGTTGTTGGGAAGGCCAACAGAGGGGAGGGGAATACGTTCCGCCTGCCGGTTGATATACGTGGACACCACCGTGGTGGTTGTCGGATCTGATGAGGATCTGATTTGCCACCGGCCACCAAGTCCTGAAAAAATGATGACATGATAAAATCACCGCCTTCCGTTCCAGGACATTATGTGAAGAGAAATGTTACGAGGTCGACCACGGACCCGAAACTGTCTCATCTCGAATGTGACCGCCCCAGCCATGACCCGATGCATCTGTGATCAGTATCAGGCTAGGCTGGGAGAAGAGGGAAACACCACGCCCTGAGGGAGATTGCTGGGGGCAACCACCACCAAGACAGAGCGTCCCTCACAATGTCATAGGGACCAGGCGGAGGTCCAGACTGTCGTTGCGGCACGTTTGTGAGGCTGCGACAGAAGGGTGAAGATGGACCTTGGGCGCAGAAGATGCTAGACAGTAATGGTGGCACGATGTGCCCACAAGGCTGGCCATGAGGCCCAGAACCCGGAGCCAAAGCCAACACAGCTTGCTTGGCACCGGAAAGGAGCGTTGTTAGCGCGAATTGAATGACATTGGCTACCCGCTCCTTCGTTGGGAATACAAGACCATTTGGCAAGGAGACCATGCGCTCACAGAAAAACTGGGAACTGGCTTGGATCGAAGTTGGATTTCGATAGGGTCACGATGAACCCCAACTTCTTTGTGATATCCTCACCCCCACTTGGTGTGGGCCGATGATAGCGAGATTCCCTCGCGGGCTGTTTTGTAGATAGATAAACCAATCGTCCCGATAGATACAAGGTGATCCCATGCGTCTGAGAACCGAGTGTGCCAACGGCCGCTTGACCACACGGTGAAGACTCGCGACGCCGTGGAAAGGCCGAACGGGAGACACCGGAACTGGTACGCTTCTTTTCATCTGAAGCGATACCAGACTTGGTTCTACCCCGTCTCGATCGGAGTGGAGGTGGTAGGTAGGATCCTTGAGACCAGAGATGTTGCCCAACCAATTTTTGATTGGGCAAGCAAAAGGAGAGAAGGAGAAAAAGTATCAATAAGAAATGGCTTCAGGTTGCATTGAAGACGGTGGAGGGCTTCAGATCTTCGATTGAGCACATCGGCCGCCATCGCCCCCGTTTTTTGGGGAGCTAGAAAGAACTCGACCAAAGCCCCCTCGAGGAATCGAGGGGGATCGGGACGATTGCGCCCATTGCGCGAAGGTCCGTATCTCTGAAGCAGGACATGATGCTTCTCTGGATTATCGACGGGGAGCCGCGTGACCTCCTTACAGAATGACGGTGGCGAGGAGAGCAGTGAACTCAAGAGGTAACGTCGGGGACTACACTCCTCACCCCAGCGATCGCCGACGCTTTCTCGCCAGCGATGCGGGTATTTGATTAAGCGGCCGCCACCGGGGGGTAACCCCCCGACGGAAGTTCCGTGGGCAAAGGGCCATGGAAACAGCGGCCGCCAACCCGTCAAACGCCAGACTTCTTGCGAGGACGCTTGGAAAGTATGGGCTTTCCCCTGGCCACGCTTCCGCCTTGCCCCAAGAATGAACGGAGAAGAAGATAGAGGAATGGAGGAGCGGCGGAAGCGGAAGTTGTCGGCGTGGCCAACGAGGGCTGGTGCTTTCCTCTTAAGAAAGAAGCTTCGTCTTATCTCGAGTCACCTTACGTTTGGAGGCTTTCCTGGAGTGTGGCGCTGGTGGCAGCCTTACCCTTCCCTGCACCTTGGCGAGCCCAGCCTCAAGGTTTTCTCGTTCGTAATCAGAGTCGCAACCGGCTCAATGGCAGAGTTTCAACTCCGAAACCCGAAACAAAGAAGACACCGACAGGGAAACCCTGCAGAGGCAGCAAGTTTGCCCCGCCGCGGGAAAAAGCCCCGACCAGGGACAGGGTTGGTTGAAAAAGAAGAGAAAGATTAGCGATAGATAGAGCAGTAATAGAGGCCAGAAGAAGAGCACAAGGTGAGAATAAAGAAAGAAAAAAAGACAAGGGAGGAAGGGCGGGGAGAAAAAAATGACTACAGCATAGCAAGAGTTGCAAGTCGCACTCCCCGGAGGACCCAGACCATACATCCACGATAAGGGAGAGGGCAACTCGGCCTGGCGATCTCCCGCCCCGAAGGGGGAGGCTCAGCCAGCCCGAAGCTACCCCGGTCCCGCAGGGATTCATCCATTCAGACACCTGCTACTATGCCCCCCTGGCGTTCACATTCTACATTTTCTTTGCTGCTACACCCTTCCGCTCCTCGCACTTACCCTCCTGCTTTCATTCCCGCTGAGTCATTAATTCCTGTTTCACCATATTCCCCCACTTTTGCCACATACTGCTCTCACTAGTGCTACGTACCATTTTTCCTTACCCCTACCATCTTCGTCTCTGCATTACCTGCACCAAGTCCTACAAATTCTCCCCTATCACTATCCACGTACTATAGAATCTCCTTGTTTGTCTTACCACCTCGCTCAAACCCCACTTCATCCTCTACACCACACACACCCGACCTTGCCCTGATCCTACGCCTAATTCCCACGCATACTTTTTCACTCCATCCTCTAGCTCAGACCGTCGTCAACTATCCACCTTCTAAATTCTGTCCCCTCATCGTCTGTCCCCCACCCTTTTATTATCCACCCCCTGTTATATTCTTCTATCTCTCGTTCCTCCTCATATCCACTCCCTCCACCCCCAATCTTCGATCCCTCCCTCACCCTCTTCCCGCGCCTACCTCAATTACCCGCCGCACCCCTTTGTTTATCGGAGATATTTCCCTACTCCCTTCTAGCATTGTGGGTCCACCTCTAACCCCTTTCTCTCCCGCACCTCCCTTCACCTCCCCTTGTCCAATACCAGCTACAAAACCTCCCCTCTTTAACTTTCCACAATATTAAGTATCTTTATCCTCTTTTTCTTCTTCCCCAACCAACTTGCCAAGGTCCCCCCCACGACACGTCCTATCCATCATTCCAATATCCCTATTAAAGGCCCAACTTATTTTCTAGTCCCACCCTAACATATGCTTCGGTTCCCTCCTCCTGTAGCCTGGTCTCCCCCTGTTCCCCCTTACCTCCTTTACCGAGTTCATGCTAAACCCGTCCCCCCTACCCCCCCCCCTTTTCCAAACACTCGTCCTCCGATTTACCTACTCCCTTCCTCGCATTCCACCCTGCGTAACCTCCCCCCCTCCTACCTTTCTTTTATCCCCATCACTGCCGTCTTATCGCGCCCCCCCGACGTATTCTTCCCTGACCCTTGTTACATACCTCTCCCGTACCAATACTTTCCTTTTTTATCCCTAGGCTTTCTTCCCTCCCCCCTATATTTTTCCTTTGACACCTCGTGACCCTAGCCTTTTTTTTTGATATTCTTTTCTTCTTGCCACCTCTCCCTTCTGTTTTGTCGCCCGCTGGTCTCACCATCTAATTACCTGTCGTCGTTCCTTTCTACCCCACCCTCTCCTCTCCCCCATTTCCGGCTGCCTCTCTTTTCTTTCTTTTCGGTATCTCTTTTATCGATCCTTGGCGCGTTTCTCCCCCCTGACTTCATTTCTCCTTTGTGAAATCCTGACTAATACACTCCTCCAAATCCTTTCTGTTTTTGCACCGTAACCTCCTTCCAGTTCACTTACATTCCCAATCTTATCACTTCATCCTTCGCCCGTCGCCACACACTTTTACTAAGTAAACTTCCTATTATTCAAATCTAGCATTCTTCTCATTAACTCTCAATCTTCTCTACTTTCCGCAACTCTTCTTCACGCTGTCACTCCCTTTTCGTCCTCCAAAACTCCCCACGCATGAGCTTTCCTCGTTCCATATTTTGCGTTCATATTTCCCATCCCCTTCACACTTCGTCATTTTTCTTTTTCTCGTCTCTACCCGATTTTTCCCAGCGCCTCCTCAATTTTCTTCCTTTATGGAATGCACAGTCCATTAACCGCCTTAGTCACCCTTACCTCTCACGACCCCTCCCCCAACCCCCCCCACCCACTTCCCCCCAATTCTTCACCCACCACCACCCTCATTGTCCCTCAACACTCAACGGCTGGTGCTTAAATCCGATTTGGTTATGCTCCTGCCAGCTCACCCTACCTACCGGCCCCACCCTCCCCCACCTCTCATCTATTGTCCCCTACCCCCCACGCTCTCATTTCCGCTGCCTGCTATTCCATCGCCCTTATCCAGCATCACCTGCCTACCTACCCCCCGCCTCCTCTTTGTCCTTTCCCCCCTCCTTTATTCCTCCCCTCTTGATTCTCCTTCCTGCATCCCCATCGACCGAGGTGCCGCCTTGTCCTCCTAATATTCCCCAAAACTCGCCTCCGCCTACTATTCTGGCCCCCCCCGACTTTTTTTGTCCCCCATCTTTTCGTCTGCCCACTCCTCCCTGCTTAATCTCACTGCTTTCATTTTCGTTTTATGCCCCGTTCTGAGTCCTTTCTCTCTCTCTCCCCCTCTTCCCTCCTCTTTATCTCTCGCTTCCTTTCCGCCCAACAACCCTCCGTGTCACACTTTGACATCTAAGAACTCGTTTTATGCACTCACTATCCTCCTTAACCCGGACTCAACTCCCTGGCTCCTTTCCTAATTCTACTTTCCTCTCATAAAAGATTTCTGTCAACTTACCTGACCTCCCATTCGCGATCCTCCTACTCCCCCTCACAGTATAACCCTGCCCCCCCTTTCTACCGTCTCCCGCTTTCCATCCTACTACATGCCCTACCCCCCTTTCTATTTCCCAAGGCTCTTTATCTCCGATACTCTTGTGCTACTCGTTCCCAGTTCCCAACAATCCCTATTCCCCTCTTACCTGTTTCGGCTTCATTCCCACCATTCCGTAACGCACCCTCTCTCGGTATTTAGCTCGTCTCGCCACCCCCCCATCCTCCCCCGTGCGTTCCATGACTCTTAGTCCCTGCTCCTACTGCCACTACGCACTATACTGTATCATTTTGCGCATACTCCACTTTTGTTTCACTTCTTCTCCTCACTATATCCATCTTGTTTTACTTCTATGGTTCTTTACCGTAGCGGCTTCTGAGGCAGTGCCTCCCCCGAAGGGGAAGCACCAGCCCCAAGCACGGTGAGCTTCAAGCCCCGAAGGGCGAGGCGTAGCCAGGTATGAAGCCACATCTATCCCATACGGCTGGAACTGAGGCAGCTCCAAGTGAGCTCCCGCAGCGAGGTTCAAGCCCGGAGGGGCGATCAGCAGGAGCGCTGGCAGCCGAACGCCGCCCCGGTGGTGTTGGTTGCGGCCACCAACGGGACCGAAGCCCCTGCAGTGCTCGGGGGAGAAACACAGCCGCCGCCTTATCCGACGTAAAGGAGCACCGCGCAGTTCGACCTGCCGAGGAATTCAGCGAGAGAATCCAGTTCGCCCTCGATCAAGTCCCAGTGAATCCCCGCAGTCCTACACAGTAGGATAGGCAAAGGGACTCCTAGTACAAGAATCGATGCGCCAGCCAGGCAGGTGTGGGGATCCCACTCTAAAAACAAATTGAGCAGCATCCCCCCACAGAGCAGTGCTGGTCATGAAAGCGTAAAGCACGCACGATACACTCAAGTAACACAAAGATATTGTCCTTCTCGAAGGACCGAGATTTACAACAACAGACAACAGTCCTTCAAGAGAAGACAAAGGAGAATTACAACCAAGACCAAACAAAGAAGAGGATGTTGAACTAGGGTAACGACCTGGCTTCAAGGATGGGTCTTGGAGGGTAATTATCGTGACTAGCCTAAAGAGACGATGGGGCACAATGGGCCGCTGGATTCCCGAAACTAAAGAAGCCCTTCTTACAGTATTCTAAAGACGCCTTACAAGAAAGGAATCGATTTAACTAAAAAAGATTAACTTCTAAAGAAAAGGTCTGGAACTCAATCGGATTAGCGTGTCTGGACACAAATCTGCAAGGCACACAAAAGAATTGGAAGTTAGTAACTATGACCCTGAAACTGAGTAAAGTCTAGTGAATGACTGTCACAACGGTAATCAGACAAAAGGGTAATCAGACTTGTCTTTTGAAATTTGCAGAGGAGCATTAAAAAGCTCATCCTTGGCTCCTTGAGCGCGAGATGCAGAGAGGCTTTTTAAAGCGCCAAATTCTGCTGGGAGACGAGCTTGACAAAGCAAGAGAGAATAGAAAGCAGGATCCGACTCCGGTCGCCGGCAACTGAGTTGGGACCAGAAGCAGGTAAAGCTCATGCATTTCAATTAGGTGTAGACATAAGCATGTTATTACTGCAATCAAGTTAGTAACAAGTTAAGTTAAATACTTAGGACTGTCACTCAGATTGAATCCAAATTACCATGAGTAAGTGTTATAACCGATTAGGTATCAATATTCAAAGAAATTATCACCCAGGCCCTGAACCCGAACACTACGGGCAAGTTTTCATTTTGAAAGATTTATGTCGTAGGACTAGGGAGAGTAAAACTTTTGTTTGTGGCTGTATCCAAAAGTCTTGGTTAAACTGGGCATGCACGAAAAGTCAAACATATCAGTAACAAATGTAGAAACTAAGTCGGCAACAGTCAGTTTCATATTTAGTCAGAATTATCTTAAAATAATGGGAGTGAGTACGCTCACGTTTTCATTAATAATGGCGATTCCCGATGCTTGATAACGTATCCATCAACGGGTGTCATTGTCAAGTATGTTATTACTTGTCCATCGGGCGACGCCCTTTCCCCGGAACCTTTCATTTCTTTGAACTTGTTTCGTGCATAAGTTACAGAACAATTTGACCACAAAGGTGGGTAACGTCTATAGTTTCTTTTCTCATGTCGGAAATTATCTAAATTCTATTTCCGTTAAGTGGTAAGACCCCTCAACTGGCTTTCGGCGCCGACGCAATCGTAGCTATCAACTCGGCTCAAGGCTCAATCAAAACAAAACCACGTGCGCATGCGACGGACTTAAATTTACGAAGTTTACTTCATGCATTATTTTACCCCACATAGTCGTGTTCATTTTTCGTACACAATCCATGCAGTATTTCCATTGGAGTTCCGATACAGTTGTGGAGTTAATACCTGGCAGATGTTTGCTCTCGGCACCGATTTACCAGCAGTTCACACTTTCTGAAAAATGCGGTGTGGTGTGTCTTTGTTTTTGTGTTGTGCGGTTGTGGTTGTTTTTGTTTTGTGTGTTGGTAACTGGTTTTAAAGGCTATTAGGTTCCGTGAAACATTTATCATTAAATATTGACCAAATGAAGTATTTGCGGGGTTGCCGGCTCAAATAGAAGGTAAAAAACTCGCAGCCGGCTTTTAAACAAGATGCGCGATAAACGCTCGGACTCAAAGCATTTTAGATGTGCCACTGCGCGCGATCGCGCGCGCGCGCCTCAAAGACAATGTCTGAGTAATGGAGTTTTAGTCGAAGTATTTTTAAAACTGGATATAAAAAGCCGAAAGTTGTTACAGGGGACGGCATCTCTTGCCAAGGAGAGCGTATTAATGCCGTCGACAGTAACAAATAAAAAGTGTGTGTACACCACCGAACCTATCAAATTGACTCAAAGTACTTTAATAGGTAAATGGGGAAATTTACCGGGTTACGAATTTCGGACAGACCACAAATCTGGAACCTGCGGCTCAGCGAATTTGGCCAGAATTCGCCGAAAGTAACGACTCCAAAAATCCTAAAAACGGACTCAGGACTAGCTAACGGTAAATTAGAGGGTTTTCACCCTAGTCATGCAGAGACAATTACCATCCAAACCTTGTGAATCTACTCGAATCGGGGAGTAACAGATACATCTCACCGGTCAGGTGGAGCCCCAAAGGGAAGAGGACGAGCATGATGGGATTGGGATCGCCGGTGACGTCAGTGGTATGAAGTCACCAGGGACGCGCTGAATAGAAAACCTTTGTGTATATTAGTTTGAGGGGTCATCTTGTGCACCAAAGTGATGCAATTTGTTATTATCGACTTTGGAAACCCTAAGGAGATTTCAATAGAGGGAGTTATTGCATAATTATCAGGATGTACATTTTGCATACAGCATTTATGCATTAATTTATCATTTGCATTACCTACAGCCGCATGTGTCATGGAAACTTAAATGGCAAAGAAGATGCGCACCATAATGGGTTGGCGGCAGTGAAGGAATTTTGTCGCGATGTACCGTTTTAAAAATATTGTGATTATGCTGACTTTTGCATATCATTAGCTCATTTGCATATGTAATTTGCTCGAACTATGCCCAACATCTAATAAGGTCAAGAACTCTTTTAACCGGCTTCCTTCCAAGTTACACCATGATCACGTTACGGAAACTCCAGTAATTACACGCAAGGTCTGTAGGGGACAGGGTTGTCATTTTGACCGGCCAAATAACGCTAATTATCTTTCATGTGAATATGCAAATAATGCAGCCAAAAGCTGCAAATAATATTGCGGCACCTCCCTCTATCATCCTATCAAGTTTGAAATAAAATCGGGAGTAGAGTTTAGCCAGCAGAGCATTTCAAAAAAGGTTAACCTGAAGTCTGAAAAATGCAATAAGCTACATTAAAAATTATGAATATGAAATAATGCAGCCAAAAGCACACCATAATATTGCGCACCTCACTCTCTCATCCTATCAAGTTTGAAGTAAATCGGGGATTAGCATTTAGCCTGCAGACTGCAGAGCATTTTAAAAAGGTTACCGAGTCATACGGACGGACTTGTATACGGACGGACATACGGATGGACATACGGACACACAGATTGGGGGGGGGGGGCAAACGTGCATGTGCCTCCATGAACATTCGTTAAGGCGAACACAATGCATATGTAATTTCCCGAAATACGTCCAAAATATAATCAGGACAAGAACTCGTCAACCCGCCTTCCTCAACCAAGTGCATAGGCCCTACAACCTTACGAACTCAGATAACTTGCACACAAAGCCTTGAGGGGAAAAGGGTTGTCATTTTGACCGCCAAACTAAAAAGCTAATTAATATTCATGAAGATGCAAATGTCAGCAGAGCATTTCAAAAAAGGGTAACCGAATGTCTGAAAAAATTGCAAATAAATAATTAAATCATGAATATTGCAACATATGCAGCCAAAAAGCTTACACATAAATATTGCGGCAGATCACTCTATCATGATCATGTGATTCAATGTTTGACGTAAAATCGGGGATAGAGTTTAGGGCCTGGCTAGAGCATTTTAAAAAAAGGGATAAACCGAGTCATACGGAAGGACAAACGGACGGACATACGGGGACACACAGAATTTGGGACTAGTATGTGCCTCCTAACATTCGTTCAGGCACACAAAAAAGCCGGACGCAAAAGGTCATCTCATGGCCTAAACATACATACGTGTTACGTCAGAAATTTGCCCATAGTGGGACTGGGCAATAATAATCAAAATCATCGATGACAGGGCCTACTTCGACGTCTTTGGCTGCTTCTTTATCCATTTTTCAACAAAAGGTCCCGAAAATTGCCCAAAACTGACAACACGGTGTATCTTCAACAGAGATTGGGACGAATTAGTTGTAACAGGTGAACAATGTGAATTATCGTATCACATTATTATAGACTCCCTGGTATCATCGCACAATCAAACAACAGCAGTGATTCTAAAAATCGCATCATTTTCTTAATTTGCCACAAAATTTACTCCTTTTTCCTTATTTCTGTTACAAAACCATCGCCATCTTGTATCCAATATTGAAGATCAAATAAACTTGGAACAAAATTATTGATTTGGGTGAAGTAAATTATGAAACTGTTGGAAAATTTGTATCTTCTACTTGTGGGATGTGAAAAACATGCCGATATTGACTTGGCTCTTTCTTCATTGATTTCCGTACACCCTCGTTGCTAACGATGGGAAATTGCATGAGGTATAGGCGGTATCAGGGGAGTAACGGTGAATTGAATATCTGAATCAGGATCAGACTGGGAATGCCATCATATTTTGTAAAGAACACACCATATATGGGTTATGGAGGCATTTTGGCGCATTTATCACTAATTACGGTTAAGGGAACATCTTGTTTAGTACGTAGTAGTAAATGTACGTAGTAAAACCAAAGTTTTAAATCCGGTTTGTCCCCGCATCGCAACCGGGGGTGGCCGGCTTCACCTGACAGTCGTAGCCAAATCGTCCCTTACCTCCCTCCCTGTCCTTACTCGCCCCGATTTCAATTGATCCCCCATCTCAACCCAACCCTCTCGACTATCCTCCTCCACTTGCTTCCTCAATGTCCTATTTGGTCGGCCCCGCTTCCTCAAACCACCCACTTCAAACTCAAAAGCCCTTTTTAAAACATGCCATAATCCTTCATCAGCACGTGCCCATACGATCTTACACCATTCGCCTTAGACAGGCGGTCGGCCGCCTCTTCCAAACCCAACATCTGCATATCAATCCTCAGTCTTCGTCCTATCCATCAATTTCACACCACAACATTGCTCTCACATTGCTGGCTCTCTGCCCTTCTCAAACCCCATCTCAATTTTCACTAAGGCACCATGTTCTCACTCCATACAGCATCACTGAATCTCACAAAACTCCTATACACCAATCCCTTTCATCTTCAAAGGGGGAAACTTCTCCAAAGTAACCACGCCCAAATTCTCTAAACTGGCACCCACCCATACCTTGACTCTGGCTTTTCAGCTAGCCGCCCACATCCACCATCCCGCAACTAATCCTGTCACATAGGTATGTGTACTCCTTCACTGTTTCCACATCAGCACACAACTTTTAAAACCTCCTTCCACAATCCCTCAACTCCCTTATTGCATCTTCCACACACAAAGTCCCTTGCAAACTGGGGTCCACTCTCTTAATCTTTGTGCATCTCCCATGAATCCATATCCCACATTCTCACACCACCCACTGAATTTGCCCTCACCTCCTGTTTCCACATATTCCACATGGGTCCACCTTACTCACGAACACCTCCCCCTCCTCCCCCACCACCATCACTTTAGTCTCCCAAGGTTTACCTTCAGGCCCTTACTCTCAAAATGCCTTCTTCCACTTCTAAAACTTCTCCCTTAAACCCTCCATTGTCTCACACATTTAAAACCAAATCATCAGCATTACAAGGCAGCTCACTCACAAACCTTCTTTGCACTCTCGCGTAACCCACATTCAACACAATTGATAACAACAACGGCGTCAGCACAGAACCCTGATGATGCACACCCCACCTTCACCTTTCACACTCCTCAGAACTTCAGACCCCACTCTAACTCTTGTTTTTCTCCTTCTACAGACTCATCACCGCTCTAAACAACCACTTCTGGTATGCCCCTCTTCGCAGTGCCCACTCCATCACTTTTCCTCGGTACTCTATCAAAAGGCCCTCTCCAGGTCCACAAAGCACATTATACAGCTTCTGCCTTTTGATCAGTATTACTCTTGCATCCTCCTCAAAATGCACACTGCATCGATCGTTCCCTTCCCTGGCAAAACCAAATTGATTATCATCTCACTTTCACTATCCTCCGAAATCGTTCTCTAGTACCCTATCCACAATTTTCATCGCATGCATGCTCCAACAAATTCACACCCCTATACGCACCACAGATCATTTGCATCCCCTTTTCCGTAAAATTGGAACTAAACACACTCACAGCCCACTCCAAACAGCACTTCATCCTCCATCAAAACCCTCCGACACAACTCCCTCATCACACCCCCCCCCCCCCAATCCTATCTCTCCACTCGCAATAATCATCCAAACACTCACTTCGAGGGTCCAGCAGCCTTTCCTGGTTTCATTTCTCAATTGCATTAACTAATCATTCTTCCTGATGACCTCTCAAACTGGCCCTTCCACAACATTCAGCACTCCACCCTCTGATCCATTCATCTTCCTCATTATGATCTCTCCATATGCTCTTTCAGCAGCCCTGAATCTATCTTTCTCACTGAAGTTCAACTTTCCATCATTTCCTCTCATACATCTTCCCCCTCACATCTTCTTCCAACGTTTATTGCCTCACTAACTTATACACCTTGGTTGGGTTTCCCCCTCAACTCAATCACCCCCTTCTCAGCCTCCTCCCTTAATAGCATCGCCACTTTCTTTTGCTCGCTTCTTCAATCTTCTTATACCTCACTTTAGTCTCTTCCGTACCATTTTCCTAATTTAAGCATCCTTCTTCTCCCTATCCCTCATTCACCTCATCATTCCACCCACCCCTATCTTTCCTGTCTCTCCTCCCTTTCGTTTTCCCACCAACACGTCATCACACGCCGTGACACCCATTCTTAAAAACCCCCACAGATCGGACACATCCCCACAAGCTCACCCCACTTCTCATCTCAAATTCATTTTGTCTCTTCTTCGTTCAGCGTCATACTTTCCTCCTCACATGCACTCCCTCCCTCACCGCTTTTTTCACCTTCCATGGTCCAAATCGGCAAAACCACCAACCGTATGTGTAATTCCAGGCGGATTAGCCTTAAAATTCTCAAAAAATTTTCCTCTCCTTACCCACAATCACAAAATCATTCTTGACTCGTTTTCTCCTGAACTAAAGGTCACTTTCCTTTTGTCCTCTTCTTAAACCACGTATTCGATATGAAATCTCCTTCTCATCACAAAAACTCTAACAGCATCCTTCCTTCCAGGGTTCTCTCCCCAAAACCCGTTCCCTCCGTGATACCCCCCAAACCCCCAATCGATCCCTTTTCCCACGTGTCCATTGAAATCACCAAAACAGAGAACTAATTCACCCACCCTGGGCATTATCCACCCCTGCCATCTCATCATAAATGACCTTCTCTTCATGCTTTCTACCGCTCTGTAGCCTTTTATCAAGGCTTTGATTATTGTATCAATTGGTTGAGCCGCCCCTCTCTGGACCTCAAAGTTCAGTTTTTTTTCCATTAATCAAAAGCCTTCTTTTCGACAATTTTCCTTTCTTTGTGACTCATTGTTTTTCGGGGATTTTCTTCCGAAAATTTTGTAGCGATCGTTGATTGGTCAATGATGATTCAGCGTTCGTTTAAAAATATTCCTAGATACGAGTTATTGGAACTGATCAATAACCATAAAATTATTGGGGCGTTGGTAAACCGATTTCAAAATCAAACGCGAATTACCGGGGGGAATACAGCAGCCAGGATCCCTGAGTGCAGGCAATTTACAGCTAGCTGGGAACTGTAAATGGCGAACACTTTTGCTGCTGTGAAACGGCACCGGGATTGAAAAAAAAATCATGTGGAATTACATTGGCATCGGTTTGTCAGTGTTCACTGTTAGACGCAAGGATCCCGGGGTACATCGGATGTAGGATTATTCGAGCCTCGCTACACGTACGGGTTAATGTGCTGAATAGACTATATGAGGGTATTTGAAAGCTACGGGCTACGTGTACTGATGATGATTCGCTACTATAAGGGGAATTGTCAGTCATGTAGTGAACGGATTTGTTATTTTTACACGTAGTTTCATTGAATCGTTCAGCCATGGTTCGAAAGTTTAGCCTTAAAGTGTGCAGTAATAGGTGGCTGTCAGGACATGGTAAGTTCCCGAGGTAAGTTCTTGTCTTGACGTAGATGTGCGTGTCCCCTTAATTCTCGGCCGTGAATTCGTGAACTGGCTTCATTTCTGGGCTTGAATTTGGGGATGTTCGCCACACGTCACATTTACGTGGCATGTTGATACGCGGGTCAGGGATTCATCATTTCAATTTTAATGTCAAAATCACTTGTCATGTCTGTGAGTGGCAATTTGACTGGTCAAGCAGTAAAAATATTTGATTAAAATGCCTGAAGGATGCCCTAGTATCAGTCTCTATTCCGTTTGTTTGTGCAGGGGAGGTGGGAATAACTTTTAATAGCCTTTTACTGGGGACTTTTATTGCTGCAGAGTGGGCTACAACTAGCCATCTGCCCATGCATCTTCAATCGTACGGACTCACTCGCACCTGTCAAGAACTTTGTTCGATTTTTGCTTGGAATCGATGCTTAATTAGGCCGTGCAAAAAAATAGATAGTAATTTTGACGTGAGCGACAGTTCATCGAGATTGGCAAGTATCTGAAAACGTTGTCATCGTTGAAATTGGGCGGTGCTTACATTGACGACTACTTTGATTGACACATATGCTTGCACTGGGGAAAATACCAATTTGCCAAAGACGCCTCCTCCGCGCGGACTCACGCCTTCGGGCGTTCGACAGTAGCTTCGGCAGCAGGCTCGCGGTTGGTGGATATAAAAATGCGAGGCGTCATTTGACAAAGACTAACCGCTCTGCGGGCATAGCCGCAAATGAGCATCACTACCTCCGCCTCAAAAGCCATATACCACCGGATTCATCCCTACACTCCTTCTCTATACTCCACTACATGTACCTTCTCGCACCGTTCCTCCTTAAACAATACCCCCCTCCCCCCAACCGTCCTATTCCTGCACCACCACAACTTGTACTTCCTTCCCTCAACTCCCACCATCCTAGCCCACTCCCATTCCACTCACTTCTGTACACCCACAAACATCAACCTTCCTCTTCCTGAACTATTCGACAAATAAATCTCCAACCTTCCCCTCATGCTCCCTACATTTCAGACTTCCAACCCTAACCCGAGCCGATCGTCAGGTTTTATTAGCCGTATGATGCAAGCAATGCTTGCGTGGCCCGGGGTGATTCCTTTTAACTTTTCTTCTTATGGTAGGTAGGTGAAACCCACCAAACCTGCGGGTCTGGTGGTTGCCTCTTGTATTTGTCTTCAGAGGATTTATTGGAGCGGTTTTTTAACGGAAGGATGTGACCTTCTGACGCCGAACCTTAGCGGTTATCGGGTGGTGGCCCAAGCCTTTGGGGATTCCCTCCCCAAATGCAAGGCAGGCAGGTAAAGCAGGTGGATGACCGCCTTGAGCTCTACAGAGCTGGCGCTCTTAAAGGTCGATTTTATTTTAGTTCTACCAGGGTAACAGCTACCCTCCCTCAATTTAAAAAAATTTGGTTTCTTAACAAAAAAACCTGATGGGGGGGTAGCAGTTAAGCCGCCCGGACCCAACCCGGCCCTGGGACATGGTAGTACTGGTACCAGGATACCAGTGAGCAGGTCATCCCGGCCTCTGGCTGAAACCCTGACCTGAAGAACATGAATCACTATTTGGTTTCCAGTGAAGTGTGGGCTCGATGAGCAACTCGAGCATTAAAATGGTGGTAATTACTTTAACTAGCGAAATGTGTCTACTCAATATCGAGTTGGAATATGTGTCTATCCTCGAGGCGTTTGTAGGATTCGTGCGTTGCACGATAAAAAACCTTTATGCTGACACCAACGACTGAATTTTATGTGCCGTCATGACAAAAATAACCAATCTAGCCATGTGGAAACATTATTTTTGGTCAGGTTTGGACTAAGTGTTATTGGTTATGTTGACAAAACAGCACTGGGTTGAAAATTTTAAAAAATTCCCTTTTAGGTCACAAATGTGACCGAAAAATTTAACACTTAAGTGACCAAGGGGTTTTCACTCCTGTTAGTGCCCAAGAGGGGTTCCATGGACCCCCTCATGAAAACCACTTTCCCCAAAGAAATTTTTGCACGAAATTTATACCATATGTGAAGGGTCATAAGACAACACCAAATCAGCAATACAAAATAATTTTATTACCTGGGCTGTAAATTAGAGGCAAAAAACATTGTTTTAAAACATGCAAAAATTGGGCGAAACAACATGCTTGCATCAAACAATTTGAAAACTAATTTTATGTTGATATCTGCTCTAGAAGATTGAAATTACATATTTGCAATTTTAGGCAATCCTGTATTATTTTTACGGGTGTTTGTTACAAAATACACATCATTTTGCCATGGTTGTAATAAGGTTTTTTGCATCGGCGAAAATGAAATGGTTTGGGGGGGGTTCTTAACCCTCGATTTTTTCTCCCGCCGACAAACAATTTTAGGTTTATTTAAAGGGCAACAAGAGATTTGAGGCACCCAAAGATTGTGCATAATAATAATTTCATTATAGACTAGACCACTCCAAAGATTCTTGCCTTGTATTTGGCTACAGAAATGTCTTAAAAGAGAGAAAACATGTGATTCTGATTTGCTTATATTTCAATAAAAAACATACGCTGAATTTCGTATTTGCTCCTATACGAAATTAGAAATTGCAAATTTTTTGTAACAAAGAAACATTTCCCAGCTTAATTATTTCAGCTGGGGTTATTTTTGATGGAAAGCTTTACATCAGGGCAAAAATCAGTACTTTTGATTTTTTTAAGGACACCTGATTTGTGAAATCTCTTGTTGCACCTTTAAGGGTTGTTTACAATCAGGATACCTCGGCTGTCTCATTTGGGGTGAAAAATGAAGTCTCATGATTCTTTTCAATATTGATGTTTTTACATTGTAGGCAAGTTGGGAAGTATAATTCCACAATTTTGAGGCGTCACGTCTTTGTGAACAATTTTTATGATTGACGAAATGTTACATTTTTCAGAGAGGACAAGATTTTGACAGAACACTTCATTCATTTCTACATTTTGGGGTGAAAAAATAAAGTGCTTTATTTTCAGTATTAACATTTTTGTAATATAGATAATTCAAAAAGTATATTTCCAAAATTTGGAGATGTGAGGTTTTCAAGAATTTTTTTTTATGGTTAGTCAAATTTCATGTTTTCGGAAAGGACAGATTTTGATGGAACACTGACTTCTAACATTTGATCATGTCATACAGGAAACTTAATGGGTAGCCACCAAGTGTTTACTACAAATGTATAGAACATAAACTAAAGTTTTTAAAGAAAATATCACAAATTAATCTGTCAATTTAGTTTAAGCTTTATTGACCTAAATATGGAGAGGACATTTTTTGACGGAATTTACCACTAAATTTCAAATGGACACCAAATGTTACCAAATGGTCACATTCTTTTATGTTATCCCTGAATGTTGAATGTTGTCCCAAATGTTCTTTAAGGGGGGGGGGCAGTGCTGAATCTACTCAAATATTATCCTACATCAAATGAGACAGTGATTTTAAGCAATTTCCATACATATGTTCATATTTTTGTCAGTCATCAAGCATTTCAAATGGTTTCTTTGCAGTTGTAGGTAGTGCTTTCGGTGGTCCCCTGATTGTAAAACAACCTTAATTACAACCTTTGTGCACATTTTAGGATAAAAAAA
This sequence comes from Ophioderma brevispina, assembly GCA_023653785.1. NCBI lineage: Eukaryota > Metazoa > Echinodermata > Ophiuroidea > Amphilepidida > Ophiodermatidae > Ophioderma > Ophioderma brevispina. Next base: position 155,115 of record JAMKCH010022859.1, read on the forward strand.
TTTGGACCACCATCCTACCCGGGGGTAGGATAAGCCGCCAAAGTTGAAGTGTAGAATAGGAGTGTTGGTGAACACTCATATACTTTGTGAAAATCAGTACTTAAAATTGCTTGTAACAGTTAAAGTTTCCATGTTCTTGAGCTAAATTTTCATTTTTAGGTTACATTTGTGATCTTTCTTAACTTTACAAAATCAAGTAAAAATTAATTGTGTGATCTTTAAACCTACATTCAAATTTTCCTATACCTTTGTACACAAAACTGATGTCACCAAATTTTGCGAAGGTGCCATGCATTATGACGTCATAGAAGCAAGAAGCTGGGAATATTGATAGGCTTCTTATTTCGCTATCACATTATCACAATCCTCCATTTAAAAAAGGTCAAGACAAAAATCCCATTAAAATGCAAAGATTATAGGTCGCATTTCATAAGTTGGTCTGTCAAATATGGTGGAGATATTACACTTGTCCCACAAATTTTATGTTCAAAGTAAAATATTTCAGGAAGTACTGTATGTATGACTACAAATTTGGTGTCATTATGTAGCTAATTTTGTTCTTTCTTTAACCCTAACGCGGCCCAGACGCAATGCGGTGCAACGAAAACGTGGTACCGGTCGGAAAATGTTTCTCGTTGCATCTCGGCCGTCAAGAACTATTTTTTGTCGCGCAAATGACTCTCATTGCACCTCATTGCATCTGGGCCGTCTTACCGGAAAATGATGCGATGTTCCTCGTTGCATCTGGGCCGTCTTTCCGGAAAATGACGCGATGTTCCTCGTTGCATCTGGGCCGTCTTCCCGGAAAATGATGCGATGTTTTTCGTTGCATTTGGACGGTTTGCCCGCAGAAGGCGCAATGCTTTTCATCAGGCGGGTGACACTGTGTACA